>CANYCX011561250.1:0-11213 GCA_948193385.1 Breynia disticha f. nivosa | reverse complement strand
TTTGGATCGAGATTGCGTGTAGTATTGTGAAGCTAAAATGATCGGAGTTGGGAAGATGAAGCAATACTCGAACGTCCTCGACAAACCTCTTAGCAAGGGCAAACAAGAGGTACCCTTTCTCTCTCTAGTTTTGTTACTGAGGTCTGAGAAAAAAAATAAAAAGATCCCTTTACTACAAATTACTTCATTTGTCTCTTGGAAGTGAAATTCATCCAAATTTTGAGAAGTTATTGCTTTTTAATTGCTTGGAAATTTTGCATTTTTGAGAAATCGAATCAAGTTTTCTGCTTTGACGTGTAAATCGAGTTTAGATCTTGTTGGTGTGTATTAGAAGTGTTTAGTTGATGTCTTGATTGGATTTTTTTTGTTTGGTTTTTGAATTGGAAGTTAAAGATGGTGTCTGTGATTATTTGGTTGGTATTTGTGTTGTTTTTTAGGTGAGTTTGAGTGCATTTGCGTTCTTGTTTTCGGAGCTTGTTCAATATAATCAAACTCAAGTTGACAACATTGCTGAGTTCGAACGAAGGTAAGTTCTGCTTTTCGAAGGCTCATTGTTAGATTACTTAGTCTGTTCTACACATTTGTTTGATGATGACAATTTGGGAAACAAAAAACGTCAATGCTACTGTAAAGTTTAGTTATTTTGGTCCTATGAGAATGTTGATCCTTGATGTGCGGAGATAATTCGCATGAAAAATTGAACTTAGAGTTTGAAAATTGGACGTATAGGACGAAGAAACAATCTGCAAATTTGTTAGGATCGAGAATTTTAATTTGTATGCCCAATACCACTTCGTGAATTCTAGATAAGCTTCTACATTAATCAATTCTAAGATTCATTATGTGACGGCACAGGCTGGAGGATGCTGGCTATGCTGTTGGAGCCCGGGTCTTGGAGCTGCTTTGCCATAGGGAGAAGGTATGGTTCTATTGTTTGAAATCTTCATAGTATTTTGTTGCATGATTATTTGGGTTGTACATGTTAATGAGCTCCTACCACGGAATTCTACTTCACATTTGGGCTTGATGAATGAAGCTATTTTCTTTTGCTGCAGGGAAATAGAAGGGAAACACGGTTGCTTGGTATATTGTCTTTTGTCCATAGCACTGTGTGGAAGGTGTTATTTGGAAAAGTAAGTCTATCTCTTACACAGCTTGAGTGTAATGAATACTGAAAGCTTGTTTGAATTCATTGAGGGGTACTGAAGACATCAGATAGGCTTCTTACAGTGTGAAGTGAACCCCATTCATATTGTGATAGGCACTCTTGAAACCCATCTTATCATATTCTTTATCTGTGAGTGGATGTTCAAGCTATGATTTGCTTTTGATCTCAATCTCGCGAATCTTATACGAGGAAACAACCGAGCATGACTTGTAGAATCTTTTCCTTTTCATCATGTCTTCTGTGGTTGCCTCAGGTAGCTGATTCTCTTGAGAAAGGCACTGAACATGAAGATGAGTACATGATCAGTGAAAAGGAGCTGCTTGTCAACAGGTAATCACAGTTACATTCCGCGTGATTTCAAATATCATGTTGCCACCGAAAATAGATGAATTCTTTTCTTTGAGTTATTAGCTAATACGACGCCCGTGTCTGTCTCACAGATTCATATCAACTCCAAAAGATATGGGGACGTTTAACTGCGGGGCATTTGTTGCCGGAATAGTGAGGGTGAGTCCTGTAATTACAGTGCAATAATCTTTGTATAGATAAAATCGCTAATCAGCATTCTTTTTCTCTTCCATTTTGAAGGGAGTACTGGATGGTGCAGGTTTTCCAGCTGTAGTAACAGCTCATTTTGTACCTATGGAGGGTCAGCAAAGACCTCGAACAACTATTTTAATAAAATTCGCAGAAGAGGTACGATGCTACATTTGCTTCGTCAATATCACTAGATGAATTAAACCGATGCGCTGTGTTCACATTCTGACATTTCTATTCATCTACTTGTTTCGGCCAACTGAACGGCAGGTGCTAAGAAGAGAAGCAAGACTAGGTTGACATTCGGCTCAAATTTTCTTCCATGCAGTACTGATCCCATCTTCTGCCATCGTAAAGAAGTTAGCGACGCGTCAGCTAATTTGTTAAGCTTGTCTGGATTTTCGCATGTCGACACTGTCCGAAATTCCAAACACTTGCAGGCTGTGGCATACATTGAAGCCTGTTCTCTCTACCTCCATACATAGTGAGGGCATCTTGAATTCACCATGCAAGGATTGAGAGATTTATTATTGTCACTTTGGTGTGATTTCGTATAGTTGTTTTCAACAACATTGAATTGTTTTAAGAGAACATATGCCCTATTGGTTACTCAGAAAACATGCTGCTCTACTTCTCCTTTCACACTAGTAATGTCTCTCTTTGTCCTTGCTTTGGCTTCTTGCTCAAATATACTTTTGATTTGAAATTAATTTCCATACTCGCAGCCAAATATTTCACCATGTTCAGTATCTTCTCACCGGTATCTCTTGTTTCAACTCAAAATTGTATTCTATACAAATATTATCATCTATCTTTTCAGTGAAAACTGAGTTGACAATTAGTTTAAATTAGTTCAGAAAATGTTCCCCCGGAACAACAGGCTCTCGTAGCTCAGTTGGTTAGAGCACCCGTTTAGTAAGCGGGAGGTCTTGAGTTCGACTCTCAACGAGAGCAAAACATGGGAATGTTTATATATTTTGTGCATTCCAACATATCCATATTTTTGCTCTAAGATACAGATTGTGCTAAATCAAGCTATCAAACACCATATGTTTTGTGCTAAATCAACATTATTGAACAAACAAAACAAGTGTGAATGTTCATGAATACAAGATGACTATTGAAAAAGAACTTACACCGAACAAAATGCCAGACAAGTTCTCTGATTAGCTTGCACTAGCTGCTTTTTTTTCATTTCTTCTTCAAGAGGATAATTCACAACAAAAGCAAGTAAAATAAGCATATGATGAACAGAAATAACCAAACTCTGCATCAAGACCACATTGTACACAACAAAATATATTTGATAATAGTTATCTATACATCCAAGAGTAACAACGATCAACTGTCGATCAATATGACATTTTATCGAAGCAGGGAAAAAGGAATCCAGCAACTCAAAGGAACTCACTAACAATAAGGAATGCTTCAATAATCAGTTCCTACCGAGAGGAAGCGACCTACATGAATAAGTTTCCTTAAAATTCGACTTCTTCGACGAAGTAAAAATCGATGCGTACACCTCCTTATTTGCATTGGGAGGCAAAATGTCTGTCGCCTTGAACTTCTTCACAGCACCACCATTACTGGCTTTAGTTCCATTCTGGACATTCGAATTCCCCTCCACTTTTGCAACAGCCTTCTCCACACCATGAGCTTCACCAATCCCGTGCTTCTTCCCACTCAACCTTTCCACTTCCACGCTCTCATCTTTCGCCTTTTTTGCCTTCTTCTCCTTGCCTTTCACCGCAACTTTCGCTCTCTCCTCCTCCATTCTGTCACGCAATGCGGCAACCTCCTCGTCACTCCCATTAATCCCAATCTTATCACACTCCTCAAACTCCTTATAGCACACCAAGCAACTCGATGATCTCACCTCCTTCAATGCCTTAGCACTCAAAACATGCCCACAACTCCGCAACGCAAAAAACTTGTACTTTCCATTAAATTTTAACCCACTAATAGGACAATGAAACATACAATCACTATTTTTCTCAGTACCAGGAACTAATTCAAGCTTAATATTGATCATATCTTTCAAACCCTTAATATAACTAAACCCTTTAGGCAATCTCTTATTAATCAAAGCCTCAACTAAAGCTTCTTTATTAAATAAATTACCTAAACAATCAATAACGCAAGGTTGCTTCAACGGCTCGTTAGACAATGAACAATTCAGCCATTTTGAGAGCCTTTTCTCATTAGGATCAACTTTATCTGGCTTTTTCTCAGCATACATGTTAAGATAACAGTCACGTGATTCCGCCCCGGTGGCGCCACCATCTCCTCCGCCGCCGGAAAATCGAGGTTGTAAATAGAGAGTGGAATAAGGGGTAATTAGGGAATTTGGGATCCGGGTTTTGTCTGGAAGAGGCTTTCCGTTGAGTGTAAAGTAGAAAGATTGCAAATTTCGGAAAGTATTGAGGAATTTCAGCTTTAGGGTTTGGAGAGTAAGCGTCTGTGTAGGGGAAAGCATTAGGGTTTGGGTTTGAGAATTTGGGAATTCTATGAAAATTTGGAGGTTCTGGGATTTGGTATCCATTTTCTGGGTTCAACTGAATGAGATATTCGGATTTGATCGGGGAATCTTACTAGTGTATGAGGTTCATTTGTGATTGTGAAGATTGAGAGTCTTTTGTTTGTATAGATTGACGGAGTTGTGTTGACGATGCTAACCGACTTTTACGGGTAAATAAACGGCATGCCGTTGATGTCCTTCAAGCAGACGACAAATGATTTATTTCGACGAACGGTGATTGGCTGGTCATGCCCGGGCCGGGCTAATACTTCAAAATGCAGCCTGTGGGCCAAAATATTTATTTTAATTTTTTTAATTTTTTGGGATAATTGCATAGATACTAACTTTTTAATTATGGTATGCAATTTTACAAATGATTTTCTAATTTACCACTTTCTCAAAATCAAATCTCCACATTTTTTTCAGAAAAATACCCACTAACTCCTATAACTACTCTATGTAACTTCCAAAACTGGTATAATTGATTTGGTTTCAATGGGCCTGTCATTCCTGTATAAATCCCCAATTTTTTCAAGCTTTAATTATTGATATGAATTGCAAGAAAATAAATTACATATATATTTTTTTTTCATACATACATGTAACAACACCACTCAAAATAATAAATAACAATCATATATTAGTGTTAATACATTTTTTTCATCATATATTAGTGTTAATATTACATTAATATTTTTTTTCAAAATTTCTAAATTCGTCGCTGAAATAAATCTAATTAACAAAACATAAGTATTCATTTGTATTTAAGGGAAGAATTCAAATGACGTGTTTATAAAACCCAGTTTTTTAATCATTCTACCTTCATTCGAGAGTATGTTATGATATAATCTGATTTTTTTTTAGATTATATCCGTTTTGGCTTTATATATTGAGATTAGAGGTGATAATTTGAAGTAGGTGAGTCATAATTATATCGTATTTTTTTCTATTAAATATCTTTATTCATAATATAAACATTACAAAATTAAATTATATCGTGTCAAAACATGACGAAACCAAATGATTTGTAAGGTCCATCCATAAACGTCAACTCACCGGTTGGTTGTGGAACTTTAAAACTGATGAAATTGTGGTCCAAAAATAAGAAAAGTTGAGAGTTACAATGCACCATACTCCATTCCAGCCTTAAAACAATGGGTGGTTCTCCTTCCCTCCTTCAATTCTTAGTTCAATCTGCACCAGATAAATTCTGCAAACAATGTTTCAATGATTTTCGTCACATTCATGCTTCCACCAACCACCATTGTACTTTGCTCTTGAGTTAGCTACCTAGCTACCACTCTTTGTAACTGCCAATTTGACTGTCTCGTTTCGATTTTCAATGAAAAGTAGTTTCTCTTAAAATTTCACTTCAGTGTAAAAACTTATTCGAAGAACTTATTAACATCGGTATTTCACTAAAACCTATTCAAGTAACTAACAATAATATTACCGTTGTGATTATCTTGGTCGCCGGTCACTTTAGATCAATGACCAATATCAATTTAGAAAAAAAGACTAATAGAGTCAAACTTGAAACCAAATTCAACTTCGGTCGAACTTGGTTTGGGTAGAACGCTCCAAAGAGGATTGAACTCATCCTTTTTATTCAACCCATTTTAGAGATAGTCTCAGAAAGTAATTTTACATTTTTTTCACAGATAAGAGTAAATGTTTAAGCTTGGAGCTACACTAGTTCAAATGGATTCACTCGGATAGGAAAGAAGAAGAAGCAGAAGTTACAGTTTGAAAATTGAAGTGGTTGGGAGGATTACACTTGAAGTAAATTAGGCCCACTGAAGGCATTGTGTTTTGTCGTCCATGCATTTTGGAGTGATGGGACCAGCTAGCTTTATCTTCAACCTTTGGCCACTCTTTCCCGTTGGACTTGGAGGCCATGTTTCTTTCAACTCGTTTCCATTGATGTTCTTCCTACCACCTTATTCCATTTCATTACTCCTCTAAACCTAACTACAACGGACTTAAGAGGGAGGGGACTCGTCGGCCATGTTCCCATATATCGGTCCGGCGAAATCCTTTATAATGAAGAGTTTCTGCAGTCCGATTATGGCTGGTATCTCTACCAGCTGCCATCAAATCTTCGTCAAATTTATCGGTTAAGAGTTATAGTTATTGAATCGCTGAATTAATAAGTGAATGTTTATGAGTGATTATATCTTAATCATAAAACAACCATATTGTTCTCAGACAAATATCAGAAGTTCCAACATTCAGTGAAGTTGCCAAATCCTTTGGCATTGGATACTCTGCAGATTTCCTTTATTCCATCTGTTTGTTAACCATTCAAGTATGATAGTTACCAGAGTATGCATACGAACGGATATAAATAAGAGTCGCATTTTGTAACAACTAATTTAGACTTGTTAGAACGAAAAATTTGTAATGATGATTAAAATTTTCGTCACAATGATAATATTGCGACACGTGAATAGAAATATACATGTTGAATAAAAAATTGAATAACAAATATCTCATATGCCTTATAAGGAAAAGCAAAGTTTTAATTAGAATTTTTGGTCTGAAACACGACGTATCTTAAACACTCCAGACTAATTTCTGTTCGAGTCGGGCATGACTATAAACGCGATAAAGCTCTCTCGAGCAAGTTTTAACGCAATTGCGTAACGAAGCCTTTTTTAATACGTGTTCATTGCTACTTCGATGATTTTGTTTACAATGCTTGGATTGAAAACATATGGTTCTTGCAATTTTAAAAAGCAACACGTCAAGAATGCTGTAGGATAAAAAATACGATAACGGTGCTATAAAAAAAGTGCGGGACGGAGTTGATGTCCGTCCCGCAATCATCTACTGCCGTGAATTCCGAAGCATGAATGTGCCACAAACCCTTTGTTTTTATCTGAAAATACTCTATGAATTCAAGCAAAAGCTAGTTCTTATTCATCTTCTGACTGTTACAGTGGATAATTTAGTCGTTTCAACGTAAAAAATGTGCTGGAATTACAGTTCAAAAGCTACAAAAATTTAACTTCGTATAAGAAAAGGAACGATTTTAAACAGGTGGAACCACAAACTGTCTGAAATGATTAGATGGTTTGACTTGGCAAGCTTTGAGCCACCTAACCAGCAAGTATAGAATTCAAGTAGCCACGACCAGAATCAATCCGTGGCTCTTAATTTTCCTTATATATACACAACCAAAATTCAGCCACATATTCACCATACTCTCATTTCACACTCTCTTCCCATCGCTGCACTTCGCCATTTTCTTTTCTTCTCTGTTAGGAAGAACAAGAGGGTGTCGTTTGATACACTCCTCGAGGTATTTTTCTAGTTAAAAATGGCAGGAAGTGGAGTTTTTGCAGAGATTTTGGATAGTGATGTGTACAAATATTATGCCGATGGAGAGTGGAAGAAATCTTCTTCAGGAAAAAGTGTTGCTATTATCAATCCTACTACAAGAAAGACTCAGTACAAAGTTCAAGGTTAGTTGCTGTATAGTTCTTGAGCTAATTAAGTTTGCTTTGGCCATTTTTTCTTTGTAATTGAAGTGAGTGGTATGATTTTGTTTTCATGCAAGTTCCTGTTATTAAAAGCTTGTGGAAATATGTGTATTTTGATGACATGATAATGCTGCGCGTGCATGCAGGTGGCCCTCTTATGTCTGATAATTCTGTCACTAATTTAAGAATCTCAGACTGAAATGAGAGTTTAGAAGAAAAATTGATTCAGCTGAAATTACTTAAATTTGACTGTTGGAATAAGAGATTTGATGTACTTGATACTGATATGGAAGAATGAAGATGCATGTGTTTTCTGATGAACTTGGAAACTGGTTTTTGAAACAGCTTGTTCTCAAGAAGAGGTTAACAAGGTGATGGAATCATCGAAAAGTGCACAAAAAGCTTGGGCTAAAACCCCACTTTGGAAGAGAGCAGAGCTTCTGCACAAGGCAGCTGCAATCCTGAAAGAGCACAAAGCTGAAATTGCAGAGTGCCTGATGAAAGAAATTGCGAAACCGGCCAAAGATTCCGTCACTGAGGTTATATAATTACTTATCCTGGTCAATTCAAGTTTGATATAGTTTCTTGATTATCATTTTGGTTTGCATTAATGGTTAAAATTAAGAATGGTATCTGAAGTTTCTTGATTTCGTGAAGGTTGTGAGGTCCGGTGATCTTGTTTCGTACACTGCTGAAGAAGGTGTTCGGATCCTCGGAGAAGGGAAGTTTTTGGTCTCGGATAGTTTTCCTGGGAATGAGAGGACCAAGTACTGTCTCACATCTAAGGTAATTCTTTCCTTAATTATGTGTTGCTTTTATGCATTTTGTCTAAACTGGTACAAATTTACTGTCTTTTCGTCGAGTTTGCGCTTATCTTGTGATTAACATATTGCAATTGTGTAAAATTTTGCAGATCCCTCTTGGAGTGGTTTTGGCCATTCCACCATTTAACTATCCCGTAAACCTTGCTGTCTCAAAGATCGGTCCTGCATTGATTGCCGGAAATTCCCTCGTGCTCAAACCTCCAACTCAGGTACTTTCGTAAGAATCCGGATTCCTTCGCGATTGTTTGTTTAATGAAATGTAATCCGACTGTTTGACTTGATGTTAGGGTGCGGTTTCTTGCCTTCACATGGTACACTGTTTCCATTTGGCTGGTTTCCCCAAAGGCCTGATCAGCTGTGTCACTGGCAAGGGTTCTGAGATTGGTGACTTCCTCACTATGCACCCTGGAGTGAACTGCATTAGGTAAGGTTTTGTTTGCCTCAGGAAATCCTTCAGGTGTTTTCTCTCAATTAATGCGATGAAAAATTTCCTAGTTTCGTTTCTTGAACATTTTGTAGCTTCACCGGAGGAGATACCGGTGTTGCAATTTCAAAGAAGGCAGGCATGATCCCTCTTCAGATGGAATTGGGAGGAAAAGATGCCTGCATTGTGCTTGAGGATGCAGATCTGGACTTGGTCGCAGCAAACATTATTAAAGGAGGTTTTTCTTACAGGTAAAGACTTACATGATAGTCATTTTTTGCAGCATAATAACATAATGGCTAAATTTGTTATCTGCTTCGTCAACAGTGGCCAAAGATGTACAGCGATCAAGGTCGTCTTGGTGATGGAATCCGTTGCTGATGCTCTCGTTGAGAAAGTGAAAGCAAGAGTTGCAAAATTGAGAGTAGGACCTCCTGAGGACGATTGCGATATCACACCAGTAGTTACCGAGTCCTCTGCAAACTTCATTGAAGGACTCGTTAAGGACGCGGAAGAGAGAGGAGCAACATTCTGCCAAGAGTACAAGCGAGAAGGGAACCTCATATGGCCTCTGTTGTTGGATAATGTGAGGCCTGATATGAGGATTGCATGGGAAGAACCTTTTGGACCAGTTCTTCCTGTTATAAGGATCTCTTCCGTCGAGGAAGGAATCCACCATTGCAATGCTAGTAATTTCGGACTCCAGGTACCAAATATTCTCTTCCAATCCTTTAAAGAGAAGTTATGTCTCTTCCTTTAAAAAATCGCAACTGACAATGCTTGAAACATGCAATCCAGGGTTGTGTATTCACAAAGGACATCAACAAAGCAGTGCTGATAAGCGACGCAATGGAAACCGGAACAGTTCAGATCAACTCAGCGCCAGCGCGTGGACCAGACCATTTCCCATTTCAGGTAAACACCCGCGAACTAAATCTGATCGACGATAATGTTTTCGCGTCAAGGACACTGTCGCGATAGGTCTAACAAATGCCTAAACTGACAGGGTATCAAGGACAGCGGAATTGGATCACAAGGTGTCACAAATAGCATTAACCTGATGACCAAAGTGAAGACCACAGTGATCAACTTACCAACTCCTTCTTACACAATGGGTTAGAATCATCCATTAAAGAACCACAATAAAGAAATTTTCTTCCTACTCTTCCTGTACCTCCTGATTAGTGAAAGATTTGCAGACAATTTTTGTCTTTAAACATGCTAGAGTGTTTTGTATTTTATTTATTTATATGTCAATATCTCTCAATAATATCAACTGCTTAAGAGTGTTCTATCTGAATATATGCAATTTCTAGTTGAATTGTCCAAAACTCATGTTTCTACCGGCATGATTTTTGTCAGAATAATAAAACCGGACCGGCTACTCTTATTAAAACTTTAGCTACCTGATCATAAGAAGAGGAACTCCACTTATATATTAGCATTTTTCTCTTTTTATTCGATGTGAGACTCTAATGGAAACAAACTTCTTTCACCTCCATCTTCAGTTGAACAGCTTCTTCCTCTGCTTCAGGTAATACCTTTTGACACCTTTTCACAAGCTTAGAGTTTCAATTCATGTAATAAGATTTACTGGTATTAAATGTGTTTTTAGAGGCTAGAAAGTTGTTTGGTTAGTGTGGCTCAGTCACCATGTGCTTCCTTGCAAAGAGCATTGGGAATTTCCAAGAAAGCTCTATTGAACAAAGAGTTGTTTTATAATAAGGATAATTTTGTCAGAGTTGTGTTGTCTCATGCTTAATTCACATGACTAGAATAAATGCACCTTGTAGGCATGCAAATCGGTTTGAAACTGTCGGTATGATTTTGATTCCAGTTATAAATTGGTAGTTTTGGTTCCGAAGGTTTCGTTTTCAGTTCGTTGGTTCAGGTTTGATTCTCTATTAGGTTTGATTCTCTATTAAAAAACCAACCGACGATTCGGAACTAAACCCGAACATGACTGATTCTGATGATTCAGATTATTTTTTTCACTTCTAGCACAACATCCACCTTTTGATGATACAACAATGAAGGTAGATTGCATCATGATTAGCTTAATCTTAATCCATCCTCTCCTCTTCTATCTCTAGCATGTTGACTTCAATTATTCAACTCCAAAAGTCTCTTCTTTCTTGAAAGTATGTCTTCATAGCTTTCCTTTTTCCAAAAAAAGATGTCTTCAGCTTTATTTTTGTTTAATTTCTTAATTATTTTTAGGTTACTAATAATAAATTTGATTGGAAATGTGGAGAAA
>CANYCX011561167.1:0-17403 GCA_948193385.1 Breynia disticha f. nivosa | reverse complement strand
GTAAGACACTATGATCACCCTAAATTAAATAGCTGACAGAGCGGTGTCAATAGTCCTACTACAACTCAAATAAATCCCTTGACCTTCGATATCTTGATTAGCATAAGGCATGTCGCAACACCCTTATTTAGTTCTTAATCATTTTTCTTGATCTCTATGACAAAATTGATAAGTTCGAATAAATTACTTAATCATTTCATTCGGGTGCGGCCACACTCTTACCAATCTTGTCTATCAAGCGGCCAGTGATATCATCTCTCATAGAGAGGATCAATCCCTTCACTTCACTCCTGCTCTTACTTATGATTCTAGCATACCCAATCATACTCATACTTGTCAACCTTTTACGGCCACGTTAGGCATATGTCAAAGTACACCATAACAAGAGATACAGTGATTTTCAGTCTAAAGATAATATATGACATTGCATATAGTGATCGCTCTCCAAGTATAATGCTCTACATTATACCTATGCACTTTGCTAGATATCCCAAATATCTATGACCTGTAGAACATAATCATCTACAAAGTACATACTAGTCTTAATTCATTTCTATTCCCATAGAAACAAGTGACTAGGGACATTTAGAATGTTAATCTCAAAACTTCCAGGTTCTACTATCAAGGTCCTCAACCTTGATACCTCAAGCACTTAGTTAACATTCTTGGATATATTTTATCAAACATATACCACAGGTCAATACATGATATAATAAAATAATGCCTCATAATTTTATTAATCAAATAATAAAAGTTACAAACAATGAATTGGGCTAGGGCTTACACTAACAGATTAGTTGTACAAATAGGCTGCACTAGCTATGAATGGGAAAACGTTAACTCTTTGGTTAGATGCTATGACATAAGGTGGATCAATAATAAAGGAGTAAGATTATTTTCGAAGATATCACTCGAGTTCATATAACGTCGAGCCCGAATTACTATGTCTTTGCGAGAAATGCGATTAATGAGATTAATCACTAGTTCTTGCAAGATATGTAATTAGTGTTTATGACAAGTAATCTAGGGAATAATTACGTTTAGCCAAAAATAGAAAATAGCGAGTAATCATCTATTATACTTGAACTGCTTAATCGCCATACTTGAACTGCTTAATCGCCAGAAGCTCATTTCATTGGAGATCGTGCGCCCGCACTACATAAGAAGGAAAACTATCCCTAAAGAGAGAATTTATACTCGCAATTGTCATGTGCGAGTGGGAGATAAAAGACTAATTTATTCCGTCCATGACGTTTGGGTTGTCGAATAAATATAATTAAGTTAAGGGACTTAATTATAATTTATTTGGTAAAAGGATTAAATTAGGAGCACTTTCAGTTTAGGGACGAAAGTGTAAATGAACGTGGAAAGGTACCTATTCACCAATAGGTACCTCCACTTCTATAAATAAGCATTCTCACCCCACATTCCATAACCTTTCTGCCATACCAAAGGAAGAGAAAAGAAGAGACACTTCTCTTCTTCACAAATAACCAATAGGTGGTTATCTCTCTCCGGTGATTACGATTTCGATGTAGAATCGGGTGCGAAACATTGTCCATATCCCGACATGTTTGCACCTGTGGATACGAGCTTACCCTTCAACGAGGTAACGTTTTCTTTCGTTGCGTTGAACGGAGTTCCAAGTTCAAATCTCTGTTCATTTTATTTACGTTTTAATTAATTATTTGTTAATTAATCGCTCTATATATATATATATGCTATGTATATTCGATTCCTTTCATTGAGCTTACTAAAAATCTGAGTCTTTCACAACTTACATACTTAATTCTTACTTTTTATAATTTATTTGATGCATTCAGCTTTCTAATAGTAGTATAACTTTTTAGCATTATTATTCTATAAAATAATCATAAAAAATTATTTTTATAAGGTCAAAAAATCACAATAAGTAATATCACTTCAAATTAATTTTTTATAATAATATGAACTAATATAACCATGAAGAATAAATTTAATCTTTTAAAATTTAATTTTTATATACAAATAGTTCATATTTTAAGAAATAAATACAATTTGATACTTATCTTTAAATGTTAACTTATTTGATTTAAATTCAAATTTAAATTCTATCTTTATCTAATCTAAAATATATTTATGTATTTTATTATTGAAATTTTTATTTGTCATTTCATGTATCAAATAAATATGAAGTCAAATGTCAATACTACATTCATTTACTTCCAAATATATATATATATATATATATATATATTTCAAGAATATAATATTTCATAATAATAATAATAATAATAATAATAATAATAATAATAATAATGATAATGTAAAACATATGTAATAAATATATTGTTGTAGTTGGTATTTTCATAAGAATTAATGAATTTTTCAATTGGAATCCTAATCTTTGGGTCCGATTAAATTGGAGATTCTCTGCAAATTTTGAGTTCAATTTTAATCTATTTTTGTTTATTCAAGCAAGGCTACTAGTATAACTAAACCTGACAATTCGAGTCGGGTTCGTGTTGAATCAATATGATCCGTTAAAATAATTAACCCAAATTCAAAACTGACCTGTTTAATAAAATGGTCAGAAAATAAAACTCAAATCTAATCTATTTAACTGGCACTATGATATACGACTAACAATTTCTGACTGAAAAAACTATTAAAGAGAAAAAAATTGTTGATTAAACACGATACGAGTGACATGAATTCAATTTTTGCAATGTTTACGTCAATTTTTGCAATGTTTATGTCAATTTTGCAATGTTTATGTCATAAATAATAATATTTAATAGAAAACATCACTAGCACAATTATGAGCCGCCAATTGAAATTGTCACCTTACGATTAAATAAATTTATTATATGGGTTAGTGGGTTTGTATAGGTTTAATTGACACGAATTCTCATTTATTTATATGGCTTAAAACGTTAAATGAGTTAAAAATTAATCTTTTTAACACCTCATTACTCAAAACTTCCACGGATAAATTACACTTTTATATACTTTTTCAAATATTCTTACAAAAACGTAAGTATAATAATTTTGTTAATAATAATACTATTCAATATATCATAACAACAAAAAAAACACTAAATAAACTTACAATTAGACAATAAAATTTTAATAAAAAATAAAATAGATGATTAATAGCACAAAAAATAGTAGTACAATATTTAATAGATGCTAGTAAAAAAATATAAAATAAATTCAAAGATTGTGTTGTTATAAAAAAAATCATTACACAGCCCATAAAAATAAAAGAATATTTAAAAAATAGTTTGAATAAAATTTTCTCAAACTTAAATTTAAATTTCTTGGGCCAATTGTTTTCCTCGTTTGACTTTTCATATTTTCCAGATAAATTTTTGTATATATTTCTAATATTTTATTTTTTAAAATTATTAATATATTTTTAACGAATCATAACATGTCATATTTGAGTCGTATTGAGTTTGTATGTTTAATCAAATTTTTAACAAGTAATAAACAAATCATACTATTTATTATCCAAACTCATTTACATCATACCTAAATTCGCATCATGTCGGGTTGATTTTGGCCGCACGTACGTATAACTACTTAGATTTCGATGATGTTAATGGTTTTAAACTTGCGGGAATAAAAAGTGGCGCATGTTTATTTGATGTTCATTGTTTATTCAATTATTGCAATTCCTGAAGTCAGCAAAAAAAAAAAAAAGTCGTCTTGTGTTGAAGATTTCTCAAATTTTAATTACAGTATGAAGTGCTCACTGCATTCTCATTACAAATTGCAGTGGCAAAGTTTTTTAAGTCATCTTCAACATAATCACCAAAAACACTACTCTAGTTATATATAAATTAGCAGTGTTTAGAGAGCAAGACAAATTGCAGAAACCGATTACTACATATTTGAATCATAACATTTATTAATAAAATTAATACAATCATAATATTCGTTATTTTGTCTTTTTACGATTTTTCCATAAATGCCTTTGTTTTTCAATAACCATTTTTGTGCAGCTGACACCCAGACTCATACCTCAAATTACTTGGTAAAGTGTTCTTCTTCTTCTATGGATCTTTTAGGACCGACCAACTTCAAAGTTGGAAAACATTAATGAATGACAGTCACTTTCAACAGCCTTAACAGGGTTTTCTTAAAGGCTACTGTTTCACCATTGACAGGGATCCAACAAGTCCAGAAGATATCAGAATAAGGCCTTCTAAAGGGTTAGTCTGAAGAATGATTATACTTTTTCATGGATCCTATTTCCATTTAATCATGGCAAATCTTATCTTCATAACCTACCAAAAATTCACCGAGTTATAAAACTTTTCTTCTGAGACATCGCTTCCACTTTGTTACTTTACAATTCTGCATTCAGAAAAAGGAAATCTCGCAATTTGTATGAATGCCAGATGAGTATCGGCAGACAAAGTGAAGGTTGTCATTATGACTTCATTCCAGTGAGAAATCTTCAAGCCATATCAGCACCTCATTCCTCTTCAATTCAACCGTGGATCAAGCATAAAAAGAGAATAAACATTAGCAAGTGGAATACAAATAAATGTTCTAATAGAAACTATATTTTGACAAAGAGTAGGATCAACCAGAGTCATACGCACAGCAAAAACTGTAAAAGAGGTGATATCTTTGTTATACCATTATGAAGCTCTTAGTTCGACCTGGGTCATTGTAACGTGCAAGCAAGCATCCCGCCTTAGGTTTAAGACCATCTTCAATGAGACGTGACCGAAGTTCTTTTTCTTTCTGGCAAACAACGTCTTCACTTGGCTTTCCACTGAACTTCACCACAGCAGCAATGCCTTCTTCAACCTTTCTTAAGCTGATTGTATCTTGATTAGGCTCTGGCAAGCTGAGCGAAAAAGAGTTTGGTGCTCAGCTACTTATAAAATTGAAAAGAAGAACCGAGACTATCTCTAAAATGAGACCACTCGTAATTGCAACTATGAAATGTGCAATTTGTTTCTGGAAAAAGTTCACTTTTCAATTCTTAAGGAACATAAAAGGAAGTCATTTAGCTCAACCTGCTTAAATCTTTATCCATTGGAAGAACAATTTGGATGGACACTGACGAAGCCTCGCTATAGTTTGTTTGAGTGAAGACGGGCGTAGTCATTGGTATTTTTTCGGCAGAAGAATTTTTCCCAAATATATACCTGCAAGTGTTTTACCAATTAACTATCACAAGTGGATGGACATGTAACCAAAAATGTTGAAACTGAAATTTTCAAAATAAATTACCCAGCAACATCATTGAATCCATTTGAGCCCGACAACTTATCTCCCTTTGTTTCCACCACTATAAATGGATCATACTTTCTCACCTGACGTTTTCATAGGCTTAAGTTATGTGCTTGAAATCAGTATCTCTTGCAGAGCAACAATGTGCAGTGAACAAATACAGATTTTGGATGTGCAAAAATTCTTTTCCAATGAAACATAAAATTACTTTTGCCTCCATCATTCAACTTGAATCTTAGCTAGTAACCAAGAACACAAATTAATGCATACAACAATAGGGATTCCAAGGAAAAGAGACAGAAAGCAAACCTCAAAATTTGCAGTCCTTTTTAGTATCTGATATTTGGGTGTCTCCAAATCAGGAGTCTTGTAAATCCTCAACTGCAAATCAAACACGCAGCAATAGTGAAAACAAAATCGACATAAGAAATGAATCTAATTAAACAACATGAGACAGCATCCCACCTGCTTAAACACATCCAACAAACCCTCCAAGGAAAAATACTCATTGTTCTTTATAGAATCCCAGAAATCCTGCACATTTGCAGCAACAATTAATTCATGAAATCTACATTTGAAACATTGTAAGGCCGAGGATTACAGAAATTCCTTACCAAATGACTACAAAACTTGCCATTAAGAGGGTTAACTCCCATGACAGAAGTCCCAGTAAAAACCAACTCAGGCTTCCAAGGAAGAAGCATGAACTTCATAACCATTGTCCACCTTGTAGTTATCTCAAAAGGCCCTGTCTACACCAAACAAACATTACTCAAAATAAAACAAACTTTACGCCATAAAACGTAATATATACTAGGCTAAAACATAAAGCAAAACCTGTCTGTTTAACCCAATGGAGCAAAAACTCTGGCCTGAACAGAATCTTCAAGAGAGAAATGTTAAGAAGATAGCCACTAATAGTATCATGCTTTGTAATGGGGTCTCTAAACTTCACATAATCATCATAAGCATTTGTATCAATACCCTGATCATCAAACAAGTGTGGAAGATCTTCATGCAAGAAACTAACTAGCTTTCGCATTTCAACTTTGTTGGAGTGAGAAGATGGAGTTTGTTCCTCAACAAGGCTGAGTTTAAGGGCCCATTTCTTAGAGTTGTTGAGGAGGGGATGTTTAAAGGGTAAATTAGAGGGGTGGCGCCGGCGTGAAGTGGCGGAGAGTGGTGGGAGGATTTGGAGGGAGAGTGTGGTGGTGGTGGTAGCAGCCATGTGGGAGTGTTAGAGTAACGTGGCATCGTGTGGGATATAGGAGGGAGTTGTGGTTTGATTTTGATTGGTTGTCGTTGATTTCATGGGACCCATTTATATCAAGTGAGTTGGCCCTTCGCTTCTACCTCTACGTGCCAGCATGACAATTGCACATTTCCTTCTAACCAAAATTTGTGTCCGAATTGTATCTTGTAAATACTTAATTTTTTGATCAATTTTGTGTTTAGTATATTTTCGTCTAAATTTAGGCCTTCATAATAAGATTAATTAATAATAGTATAAATGATCTTAGTGATGGATTTAAAATTTTTTTAAGAGCACGAAAATAGTAGAGTTAAAGATAATACAAGAAAAAACAGCTAGAAATAGTATTACAAAAATATGCAATAAAAAGATCAAGACTATAAGAACATGTACGATAAGAGGAGACAGCCTTCCTTTTTTATTTCCATCTGTGCATGTCAGTTAAATTCAAAAAATATAAAAAACATGTAGTTTAACAAGTAAATCAAAGTTGTTTTATTTTAAATCAATTAAAGTTTGTTAAATGTGTTGAGTGGTGCTTGTTTAATCTTACTGTAATTTTAATTTAGTAATATCGTTACATTTATCTTCAATTGTTCTTTGTTTTTTTTTTCTATTTTTGTTTTTTTCTCTTCAGTCTAAAGTTATTTTAATCTTAAATTCACACAAAATAATCCACGTCAATAAATCGTTAAGCTACATATGATTTTGTCAATAAATACGCAATCAAATGCTTAATATAATACAATAATTCATAAATTAATCTAAAAAATTAATCAAGATTAAAATACAACTTCAACTTCAACTCAAATCTTAATTTGAACAATGAAATGACTCATAGGGGGCAAATTGTATATTTGTTGAGGGATCGTGATCAATTAGATATTGAAGCGTCTATTTTGTTTATTGAAGCAAGGATGCTTATGTAGCTACTCAGATTTCGCTAATGTTTATGGTTTTCAACTCATGATAACAATAAGTCATTTCGGGGTGATGAATCGAGTCAATTTTGACCACATGTATATATAAGTACAATCGTAATATACGATATTCGACACATTGTGCAGTTTAAATGACTAAATAAGTTTAATCTATCCGCTAAAAAGGGCAATTTGATGTAATGAAGCATTGATAAAGCGCACTATATATATTCGTCTCTACCAATGGAAGACATTGATATGCAGAAGTGTGATGATATCCACTAGCTTGATTTTGAGCTTCAATGGCACACACTTCCCTCACTAAATCAACACACTCCCTTTAACTACACTTGTACATTTTTTGAACGATATTTACTGACGTGGCTGATGACATGGCGTTTATGCCCAAGCTAACTGGACCACACCCTCTCATTTGCAGTAAGTCGTCCACAATCTTACATCATAAGTCCACGCGATTGACCTGTGCCGAATCAATCTGCTGCTTTTCTTCTTTATGAGTACTTGTTTGTGAGATTAGAGCCGCCTTTACACAATAACTCTACATTTGATTCTGATTTAGACCCTTAAATTTATTGAGTACTGTTCTTTTTAAGAGACAAGGATTCTCTATAAGTACCACATTTGCAATGTTGAAATGCACACCCAAATTTAGCTACTCAACTCATAACAGATACCACAAACATCTTCCTCCATCTATATTTCATCTTCTTATAACCAACCTTTATTTAATTCTCATTTCGTCTGCCCTTTATTTTACCTGTCAAGAAATTCAAAATGTATGGAGTAAGCAAGGGTAATGAGGATGTAATAATGGCTCCATGGGGCACGAAGAAAAATGCAGAGGGAGATGATGAATATGAATTTGAAACAGCTGCATGGATTGAAGGGGACGGGGATGATGACGATGGAGATTACGATTACGCTCCTGCTGCTTAGAATGCGTAGCTCTCATCAGTTTTTTCTATATCTAATTTAATTTTCACGAGCTATGCAAGCATTGTCGGCAGCTTCAAGCTATGTTGAGAGATTTAGTAGTTAGTTTCTTGGAAGCCCTATTCGGATGCCACCACACCTTTCAACTAACAATCTGCTCTGCTTCATGTAAGAATGCCTTTTGTTGTCTTGTTCTCTAATTGCTTTTTCGCAATATTTGAACCTCCAAGAATCTCATTCCATGAAACAATGACGCAAAGATCTCACTAATAAGAGACTGAGTTCTTCAAGGACAGGCTTTATCATGGACATTTCATTGCCTCCCATAACTAAATACATTCCCATCAAGCATTGCTACCAATATCAATTTCATACAATTTATCACATTGAAACATAACATATAACATCAAAATTTCAAAAGGATTTCTCACAAGCCCAGCTGAGTTCTAAAATGAAGTCAGATTCATCGAAAAAAACAGCATTAAATGAAACTTCTAATAAACTCGTGCCAAAAAACAGTGAATCTTTCAGCTCTCACTGAAATTAGCCGACAATCATTGCAATTTTGGAACATATCTATGCACTTGCGCTGGCCAATTCTTCGCCTCGTACAATTTTATATGGCTGCACACACAGTTAAAAAGAAGAAGGAAGACATAATCAATTTGTTGTATGAGGAAAAAGAAAAAAATAAAGCAGACAAAAAGGGATTGCTAGCTTCTGCTTCATTTCTACGTAAACAAATATCATGCTCAGAGGAAGTATGTGATAAACACTTGTCCGTTTTTCACCCCAAATAAAATGCTATAAACCAAAAAGAAATGGAAGTCAGTATCGTGGACAATAGTTTCTTACTTCTTGCAACTCCTGCTCATGCTTCGGAATGAAAGCAGTATCAACATTGCCATTCTTGAAGTCCTTTAGACAAATGCGTACAAAGCAAAATAAATTTCTTAATGCGAAGGATAAATAATTAAGGTAAATGTAAGTGTGAAAATTAGTGCATTTCTTACTTCAACATCAAGGATCAATTTGTGGTAATCTATCGTTGTAGGAACGCCTGGAGAAGGAACACAGTTAATAAAAGACAACATAATCTGAGAAGAAAAAAAAACTGTGGCGCATTAAAACATTCAAAGCAATATGTATTTTGTGCAGTGATTTCTGGTAATAATGCAACTCTAATGCAAGACAGAATTTCTCCAACCCTGGTGTGAATAGTGAATATTCTGTTCATTTCTCAAAAACTTGATCTCAAGGGAAATCATCTCTTGTTAAAACCAAGAGAAGGGGCTGTTGAGTCTAACATACAAAGTTACTATTTACTAACCCCGATTTTCCATACTCACGTACCAAAACATTGCCATGATTTCAGCAAGCAGAAAAAGAAACAGTTCCCTAGATATATGTAAAGTAAAAGGCCAAAGAGGAGCCTTCAAGTCAAAGGTTGGATGATTACCTGTTATAATGGTATCCTCGAGAGCTCTTTTCATGCGCTCAATTGCCTTTTCCCTTGTCGGAGCCCACACAATGAGCTGCAATAAATATCAGACAAAAATTGCTTAGGCACCATTAAACCAAAATATCCTCACTTTGTCATGCAACCAAGACATGGAATAAATTAATTATACAAACCTTTCCAAGTAAGGAATCATAGCTCGGAGGAACTACATAATCAGGATATACATGACTGTCCATTCTCACAAATGGTCCTCCAGAAGGTAGGTATGCTGTGATTCTTCCTGCAGCCAAAGAAAAATAGTACTGTCTTCAGAGAAGACCCAAAACAGCAAGCAATTCTTTCATTTTTGAAACATTTATATTCAAAAGGATAATGCAGCAGCATGAGAATAGCAAACAACAAACTACATGAATGAGTAAACATAATGGTCATAGCTGATGGCCTGATGCACAATGAAGCAAAGGCAAAATACATGGAGAACCAAGAAGGCATGAATTGCATTTAAGGTAAGAAATGCAAAAAAACCATCACGTGTTGGCGGGTGTCTTATTACGGGTTGGCAGGATGGATTTACAAAGGAACAAATCGCAACGAAATTCGAAATCTTAGCAAAAAAATCACAGAAGTACCTGGCCCAGGCCGAAATCCTTTAAAAGGGTCTTCAGCGTTGATACGGCATTCAATTGAATGTCCTCTAAGAACAATATCTTCCTGCAAACCACAATCCATTAAGATAATCCAAAAGATAAATAACATGCTTTCAGTAAAAAATACTTCGCTTGACTACCTGCTTATAGCGAAGCTTTTCTCCCATTGCCACCCGAATTTGCTCCTCGATCAAGTCAGTGGAAGAAATCATCTCAGTCACAGGATGTTCAACCTATTTATTCCATGGCCAGACATCAAACAGACAAAACTTCGATTATATATATTGAAAGGAATTCTAGGATAAGCCCATTGTTGGTGTTTAGATCATTGACAAATAAGATTCAAAGTTTAACCTGGATACGGGTATTCATTTCCATAAAATAGAAAGAACCACTTTCGTCTAAAAGGAACTCAACCGTTCCAACACCAATATAACCAATGGATGCAGCTGCTGCAACCGCTGCATCACCCATGGCCTTTCGCAACTCAGGTGTCAATGCAGGAGAAGGTGCCTCTTCTAACAGCTTTTGGTTACGTCTCTGCACAAGAACACAAAGATAGCATTACTTGTGAGACCAATATGAAGCGTTATTCACCAAATTGTTTTGAAAGAGGGAAATGAGGGCTATGTCCTTTGGCTGAATAGTATACTCCCCTTAAATGTGAAAGTCAATTTGTCAGCAATTTCCATGAACAATGTTACAATGAAAAAAATCACAGAACATCAAAGGTGAATTAAATGATTTGTTCATAACAGACGAGCATTATATGTAGAACAAAGGACCTAGAGGTTGAGTCCGTCACAGTTGTTCTCAGGACATGTTATTGTAAATGTGTATGTTGAAGCTCATCCAAATTTTTGTAAGAACATATAATCCTGAAGGATTTGGGATCAGAGGGATTTGAATATGAAGAGATACCTCTAAACCTACAAGTAAACTGTTGAAGCCCAAAGAGCTCATTGTTTAAGCCGCATGGATAGTGAGGACGCATCAATTGATCTAAAATATTTATTGATTACACTATATCTGAAAATGATTAACAAACCTGGATGCTGCAGTCACGCTCACCAAAGTGAACAACATTACCATATTTATCTGCAAGAACCTGTAAAAATAAGGCAACGTTACTATTTGAGCATTTAGAGCCAAAACGAAACTGTAGGATGTTTTAGAACTGCAGATTGAACATAAAAATACCTGGAACTCAATGTGCCTTGGGTTTTGAATGTATTTTTCCAAATAAACTCCATCATTTCCAAAAGCAGCAGCAGCTTCACTTTTAGCTTGCTATAGAGCACAAAAGGTGGATTCAATTAAAGACGACATTTCTAGATACAATTCTTCCTTTTCTAATAAATTGTTGCCATGAAATATTGACATTATAGTTGCCCATAGTGAAAGTCTCAAATAATTTTAAAAGCTTACTCAAACAAGAAGAAAAACCTGTTATTGAACTCATAAGTTACATGTTCTTTAGGAAATTAGAGAACGGCAACCTCTTTTTCCATGGAAGAGATGTTTACAAAACAAATAAGAGAATAAAAACGAAGTAATGAAGATGACCAACTTATTGATATCGTGAAACATCAGACGTTCTAGTTGCTATATTCGTTTTATTAAGACAGGACATGGTCAAATTCATCACAAGTGAAATAACATTAAAAAGGACAACGGTACCTCTTCAGGCAACAAATTCATACTAAATTGGTACCTGCAGCAACTTCACGAATTCATCAGGTTCTTTGGCAAGACGCATTCCACGTCCTCCACCACCAGCTGTAGCCTGCATAGCATAAAGGCTATTCAAAACAGGCTTTCAAAGAAAAATGTTGGACACAACAAAATCAGGAATATCAACAACGGAAACCTCACCTTGATCATTACAGGAAAACCAATCACATTGGCAAGCTTTATTGCTTCTTCGGTACTCTGTCATGACAATGAAAAACACAAAAAAAATGTCACAACATTACAATTAACCAAAATTTGATTGCAGAAAGCCAGAAACAGCCAATACTGAAAAGAATACCTGCAACAGTCCATCACTTCCAGGAACAGTAGGGACTCCGGCATTCTTCATCGTTTCTCTAGCAGTTGATTTATCACCCATAACACGAATACTATCAGGCTAACACAGCACAACAAAAAAGCACGGCACAAGAACAAAAATAAATCAGCTAAACATCCACATTACAAATTACTACAAATCAGCTCATAACATTGAATTGGGCAGTGAATTTCCGCAAATGTACAACTCACATTAGGACCAATGAAGTTGATTCCATGCTCTCTACACATCTCAACAAAAGTCGCATTTTCTGCAAGAAATCCATATCCAGGATGCAACATTGTGCACCTACGACTAATAGCAGCCGACAAAACATTCGGAATCAACAAGTACCTGGCCAAATAAACGACAAAAACAAATTACTCGACACGAATTCAACATTGAGAAATGAAACCAAATTCAAGCACTTACGATTGATTGCTCGGCGCTTCCCCAATACAAACACTCTCATCAGCCAATTTAACATGAAGAGCATCTTTATCAATAGTAGAATAAACAGCCACACACGGAATCCCTAATTCATGAGCAGTGCGAATCACGCGCACCGCAATTTCGCCTCTGTTGGCGACGAGAATCTTCTCGGCGCGACACGTGACGGTAAGAGCTCCGGCGGTCCGTTTGTGTTCGTTGCGGCGGTGAGCAAGTGAGGTTGAGAGCGTCGTTCGTTTGGGGAAGTCGAGTCGCCCAGTGGTGCCAAGGAAACTGCATTGGGAGGAGCTTGGGAGTTTCGGAGTTGGGGAGCCAAACAGAGCCTAAGAAAAAGAGAAGAAAAGAGTTAGGAAGAGAGGGGGAGAGAGAGAGAGAGAGAGAGAGCTTACGGGAGTGGAAGAGGAGGAGAGGGAATTGGAGAGATGTAATGCGGAATCCATTTGGGAAATGGGAAAGATGGACAAGAAGGGAGAGATTTGAAATACAAAGTGTGTCGATAGAAACGAGGGGTGTGTGCAATAGGTACTTCCGCCTGATTACTCTCCATCATTTTGCTTTCTTTGACTTTTCTTTGTTGCCTTCTCCAATAGGGATTTGCCACGTCGTTCTAATTGCAATAATCAGAGTAGCATATCACTATGCAACTAACCCAACCTACTTAACTGACAAAATCTACGGAAATTTGTAGAATAATCCCTCTGTTTTTTTACTCTATCAATTCTATCCCTTGATTTTAAAAACAACACATTTGATCTTTGATGAAGAATTGTCTAAAGCCCACAAAACCATTTAAATTCATTGAAGTTCGTAAATATTAAAAAGGTCGATGACAATAATTATTAATAAAAAGATGCTACAGACATTATGGTTTTTAATAAGGAGACATCATAAGCGTTATATTGAATTATATTTATTATGTTTTGTTCTATATACATAATCTTAAAATATTTTCAAATTAAAGTGTGTTATTACCACCTGAAAAATATAAAAATTCTATGCAAATACTAATTATAGTGTCAGACTACACCCATGAGACGAGTTCTAACTTCTGATCATACACTGAACTAGAGAGGGGGTAGGAAGCAGCCTCCTCCTTATCGTGCCCTCCTCTTAGAACCACTATTTTGTTAGCTAAGGTGGTTATGGAGAAAGAAGAAAAAGAAGAGAGATAGGGTTTAGACCATCTCCAATCCACACACCCAAATCCTAAACTCAAATCCCAAATTTGGGTCTACTACAGTAAATTTTACTTCAATCCACAAACCCTAATTTTACCCCAAAAAACATATCTTCAGAATATTCCCTAGAACCTTTATATTTTATTATTATTATGACCATCCAAATAAAAATAATTTAAATTAATTTTTTTAACATAAAATTTAATTAAATATTTATTATTGGTGTTTAATTAAATAATTAAATACAATATTATTTTTAAAAAATAATTAAAAAATTAATCGTCAATTTTTTTATGTTTTCTTTAATTTATATTAATATTTAAAAAATATTTATTATTGATGATTAATTAAATAATTAAATACAATATTATTTTTATGCATTGTATTACTAATATTATTATGGATGTATTTTGCTTTTATTTTATAATATATTTTTAATTAATCTATTTTAATAAATTAATCAAAAATTATTTTCTTAACATAATTATTAATAATTAATTAATTATACATAAAAACTACAATTAATTACATATAAAGATTATTAACTTATTATTAATTATTAATTTTACATAAATATTATAATTAATTATATATAAATATTACAAATTTATTATTAATTATAACTATTAATTTATAATTATTAATTAATTAATTAATTTATAATAATTATAATTATTAATTAACTTATAATTAATTATACATAAATATAATACTATATAAATGCATAAATAATTTTATATATTAATTAAATTAATAAAATATGTTGAACCCAAATTAGGGTTCAAGAAATCTTAGAACTCTAATTTGAGTTCTTCTAAACCCCACTCCCAAATTAGGGATAGAATTTAGGAGTGGGTTAGAGCAAATCCTACACCCAAATTTGGGATTTGGGTGTAGGATTGGAGATGCTCGGTTTAAACAATCTTAAAATAATGTGAATTATTTTGAATCATCTAGAAATAATTTGAACCATCATGAATTAATTTGCAAAATTTTTAATCGTTTTAAACCAATTTTCAACATGCTCATTTTTTAACACTTTTTAACCAATTTAAACATATTTGTGAACCATTCTTTTCAAATATAAATATTTTTATAATTGTGAATCTTTTGAATCTTTTTTTAAAACTTTTTGATCTATTTTGAACCTTTTAAACATTTAAACATTTTGAACAATGGTATTGAACTGAGATTTGATGAAATTTTTAATATGAATAGCTTTAATACCAATTGCCAATGTAATTTAACATGAAATTGTTTGCATCTTCATCTCTTGCCTTCTTTTACTAGTATCTATTATACTTAAATAAAATCTCCATAAAGAACATAAATCAAAGTTTGTATACCTCTCTTATCTTACAAAATCAAATTGAAACAACAGAAAAGGGGTTGGATTTTGTTCAACCGAAGTCACTCCCAATATGGAGAGAAAACTGGTTGGATAGTAGTAAAGAGATGGTGAAATCCACAAGAGAAAGAGAGAATCTTGATGAAAAAAATGAAATAAGAAAAAAAAAGGAGAGGAGAAAGGATCGAAGAACATGATTTGATAGAGATTTTATTTTTTGAAATGAAGATGGAGATGGTAAAAACGTGAGGAATGTGGATGTGATTTTAGGGGCTATATATTGATTTTGTGGTTTGTTTCTTTTTTTGAATGAAGTGGGTTTTTCTTTAATCAATCGAGTAAAAATGGATATTTTAATAATTATAAACTTGAGCAGACATTTTTACAACTATAAAATTAAATCATTATAAAGCCTTGATTAACCTTATGAAAGGACTAAGCCACATAGTTTACATGTTACCACCTATGTCATAAACAAAGTAGCAAACTTAAACTCCAAAGTTTACGTTGTATGATAAAACCTAACCTAAGAGCTCCTTCGATAAAACCTAACCAAGAGGCCTTGTTTGAAAAAACAAAATTACAACAATTTTTAATTGATAAACTTGTTGAAAAAAAGTTGTAGTAGAATAGCAACATAAAATCAGTTTTAAGTATTTGATAAAACTAAAGAAAATGTTTTTACCATTAAAATTTTTTGGTGAAAATTGTTTTGAAATAAATTAGTTATTTGATGTTAAGATACACAAGAAAGAGGTTGAATCGTGTATTGCTCAATTTTTGGTTTTTTTATGGAATAATGTCGAACACTTGTGGCGGGAATAAGTAAGAGCAATGGTTTAACACCAACTTTCCTACACCCACAACCTTAGTACCGTTACTAAGAATTTTCAACCTTCTACTATATTCCTCTTACAAATAGAAATTCACTTTCAAACTAAGAGAGAGCTTTGCAATTTCTCTTTTCCACACTATCTCTCAAATACAGCAACTCACGACCAATAATTTCAATTCACAAACACACTTTCTAAAAGTGTTTCTAACAATCAATACACAATACTAAACTCCTAACTAGTCAATATATAAGAAATAAATGGACTCACTTGTAATGAATGTTCTTGATTGTTTAGTGAGAGTGATTAAAGAAGAGTGAATGTATATACTTGATGTGACTGATCTTTTATTCTCAATGTATCTTTTATGTTTCTGATGTATCTAGATATCTTTTAGGTTGTATTTGAAGTTCTTTTTCCTTTAATGTGAGACTCATTTTTCAAAATATAAATTTTTGAATAATTAATCCTTTTCATAAATAATATGATAATCCAGTAAATTTAATAAGCAGGAGAGATAAAATAAGAATACATGCATTTTGTAAAACTCTGTCCATTTTATAGACAACCAAAATAGAGTTATGCGAAAGCTGAAAGATAATTTGAAAATAAAATTCAAACTAAAATGCATGCATAAATATGCACAAAATATGTGCAAATCAAAAATCCCAAAATACAAAATCTGGAGCCAGGACCTCGCTGATCGTATCGATGTGCTATGATCCATAGCAAGTCTCCGAGTCAATAGCAGCTATCTAAGATCAGCACAACATCAAAAACAATTCTCACACACACATGAGTACTTTCATACTCAGTAAGTGTTTTTTCTTACACTTACCAAAGTAGTTAATGTATAATTAATCGTTTATTATTACGATTTAAACACATTTTATGTCAATCATACCATAGTATAATACACATGAAGTCTCATCATGTACTCAGAAATCAAACATGCCAGCATTCATAATCAAACAACAATAATCAAATGCTAATATGAATGTCATATGTCTCGTGTATGCAAATGAATCTCATGCACACACATATGAGAATGCTCCGGAGTCTTACATCATTCAT
>CANYCX011560974.1:0-11812 GCA_948193385.1 Breynia disticha f. nivosa | reverse complement strand
AAGAACAATGTACTGGCTTGATATAATTCTTGATTGTGAGATCTGATATGAGCATGTTGAGGATGAGATTGTTTGGTATAATATTCATAGTAATATATGAATGTTGCTTGAATGATATGTATGCTCATTTTGGTTATATGCCTTATGGATACATGGTTGATTTCTGGTTGATATCATGTTGTTAAGCATATGATTGCTTTATTTTTTAGCATACTTATTGAGATTGTGGCCATTTGAATGCATTGATCATTCATTCACGTGTTGCATTCATTGTGTGACACATTTGGCTGATATCCTAGGCTGGGCCTGAGGATGATTCCGAGCTGAGCTTGATGCCGTACTGGGTACGATGACGGTCTAAGACTGATAATTATTCTGGATGGACTTCTGATGCCGGTCTGGGACCGAGGAAAAGAAAAAGAAAGAGAAAAAGAAAAAGAGAAAAAGAAAATGAGAAAGAAAGACCCCGGGGCATTTCGCATGTGATTGCATTGACATTCATATGCATTTTATTTGCATTCATAATTAGCATGATTTTGTAATGTTTTGTGATTTATGAATGCTAATGTTATTATGAGTATGAGAATTTGATTTTAATGTTTATATCAGTGCTTTGAGAGGTTTTGATTCTAGGTATGATATATTTATTATAGCATCTATGATTGATTGCTATATGACTTAATATGTTATGAGATGCATAATTGTATGTTTTGGAAATAATATAGTTATATGGGTTGTATGTATGAAAACTTTGTGGATATGATAAGATACATAGATTGGATAACCCTAAGTATAAAAATAACTTATTTACTATACCGTTTGGAAGAAAATAAAATAGAAAACAGAATTAGAAATGGGAAATCAGTGGTAAACATGTCCTCATTTTTATCGAGCACACCTGTGCTAATTGAAATTGTCCATGTACATCATTTTAACAACGGTTATCACTTACTGAGTATTCTATATACTCACAGATGTTAGTATACTTAGTATACTTATAGATGGTGTCTTATGCTAAGTAAATGGTAAGGGTATGTTTTATCTAAAGTAAAGAATGAAAAGATGTTATGTACATTAATGTGTTATTTAAAAGAAAGTTTATAAAAGATTAAATGAATGGAATTGGTTAAGTATGAAACATACCTTTACAAGTGAAGCATACAAGTGAAGCACGCTAAGCGAGACTCAGTACGTCTTCGTACTAACCAGCACGTCATTGTGACTGGATATTGAATTGGAATAAATATGAATTGGTGTTTTAATATGACATCAGAATATTGGGGATGAAGGGATGAACGTGTCCTCGTGTTCATCAGCACACCCGTGCTAACTAGACCCCTGCACTTCATTTAAACTTGAACTGGGCTTACACTTACTGAGTATTCCTATATACTCACCCTTTTTTATTGTTTACATGTCGTGCAGGTTTAGTAGGATTACCACGAGGAGGATTCGAGCACAGATATAATAAACGTGGACGGTTTTATTAAAAGATTGCAATGATTAAATTAGTTTGATCATTTTATGGTAATATCTTTTGCATAAGCTTTTATACTTAAGTTATTAAATGGTTTGTAAAAGTGGTTTACATATTGCTTTGTATTTTAAAATCACATGTGTATATTTTAGTGAGCATCATTCATTTTATATATTTTGATAATTTAAAAAAACATTATCCATATTTCTGACTCATTTATAAATCAATAGAAATTAAATTTTGGGCGTCACATATTTCTTCGAGGGAGATGGATGGTAGAGAATACAATTTGCCACATCATCAGAAGTTGTTGCTTTAATTGTTGAGGATTGTAACTTAGATGCAGCAAATAATGGAAGAGATATAGTTGTTGACCACAGAAGTTCAGGATTGCAACGAATAAGGGAATGGCATTACAGTATCCTTTAATGTTTTCATATGGTGAAGATGGTTATCGGAATGACATTATCTATAGGATGTCACTGGCAAATAAAGAATCAAAGAGAAGTTTTGTAACAATGCGTGACTATTACTCATTCCGTTTGCAGGCTAGGTTAAATGAAGGCCACACAATCTTGCTTGGAGGCTATTACAACAATTTATTGTCGATGCATTTGCTTGCATGGAGGGTGAAAGATTGCGGTGGGTTACTACCCATCAAAAAGATTTGCGATCCAAAATTTATTTTGGACTCTAGGATGCTGTTTTTCGTGGAGATACACTTGGTAGCAATATTGGAAAGAAGAAAATTTTGCCATCTTCTTTTACAGGAGGTCCAAGGTAGAAAGTGCAAAATTACCAAGATGCTATGGCAATATGTAGGTGGGCAGGGTATCCAGACTTATTTTTGACATTTACATATAATCCTCAGTGGTCTGAGATACAATACATGCTAGAAAAGATTGGTTAGCAAAAAGATCCAAACAGAGTTGTCATAGTTGCGAGGGTATTCCAAATTAAATTGCAGCAATTCATGCATGGCATCAGAAAAGGAAATTACTTTGGCAGCGTTATTGCAAGTAAGCAATCATAAACTCTACAATTTTAAGACACCAACAACAATTTCTCAATTTTTTTGTTTTGTGATGTTTCAGTTTTGTATACAATTGAATTCCAAAAGAGAGGGTTGCCACATGCTCATATTGTTGTATTCTTACATCGTGATGACAAGAGTCCTAGCGCCTGATCCATTGATAAATTTATTTGGGCTGAAATTCCAGACAAAACTACTGATCCAGAAGGATACAAAGCAGTTAAAGAATTTATGATCCATGGCCCTTGCGGTCGACTTAACGCATCCAGCCCTTGTATGCTAAAAGGTACGTTGTAACAACTGTAAAGTTACATTTGTGTCATGAACAATTGTATCTCAATTATGATTAGTATAATAATCTTATTTGTTGTGGTAAAAATTTTATTATAGGTAGGTGCACCAAGCATTTTCCAAAGAGATTCAACAATGAAACAACAATTGATGATGATGGCTATCCCATTTACCGTCGACGTTGTGATGGTCAATTTATTATGAAAAAACGGAAGAAACTCGATAACAGATATGTCGTCCCTTAAAACCTCAACTTGCTTGTCAAATATTAGGCACACATAAATATTGAGTTCCGCAATAAGTCCAGGTCAGTTGTATTTTACTGTTCACAGACAAAAATTGTTATATTATAACTCTGCACAATTTGCTTCATGAACAAACGTACTCAAACTATGAACTCATCCAATCTAAACTTTCTCCCCAATAATTTGCTTCGTTATTCTATAAAGAGAAAAAAATAGTAAAAGTGCAGAATATGTTTTCACATTACCATATTTATTTGGTACAGTATTGGGATTGTATACTTATTAAATCAGTCATTTGTTCATTTGCCTTTCTTCAAGTATAAATGTGTTCTTCATGATGTCCAACTGATGACTTAGTCCCTTCTCCATTCTCATAAGAACAAAGCTAACATTCATTGGCGTTATCAGGAGCCATATTTATCTCACATTCATCAATAACTGGCATTATGCTTCCTTTTTATCTATTTAATTAGTAGATGGTTTACATTGTTTCATGCCTGAATGGAATTGATTTGATAAGATTCAAGTTTCAAACGAAGGAAAACTGCACACTATAGTATTTTACGTATCAATACATGAACATTAATTATATCATATCATTAATTCGCAATACAATGATTTTTTTATTTAAAATAGATTAGTAAAATAATAATTATTATATTTTAATGAAAGCCTTATATAGATTTACAAATAATGGTATTATTGTTTTGCCTTTTTCTCCAGTTTGCGATGAACCACATATTCCGATTATCCATTTATTTCTACGGCCTGGTTACTCTTTTTCCGACTAAGCTATAGTTCTTATATTCTTGCCTAATCCCTTGTCATCGGTATAATTACTGTCCATTGTAGAAATAAACTCAAGACTATATTTAGTCTCTCCACTATTTTTTTTAATACATCTACATTTATTTTTGCTATATATCTCTTGTAAAAATATTTTATTAAAATGAATCTACTTTTCAATTTGCAGATCCATAAAATATCTTTCCAAATATGTAAATAAGAGACAAGATAGAGCGACCGGCGTTATACATACGGGCCGCCAAAACTGCAGAGAAACAGAACAAGATGAGATAAAGGCATACTTTGACTCTAGATATGTTTCAGCAGCTGAAGCATGTTGGAGAATTTTCAAGTTTAATGTGCATTTTCGTGACCCTAGCGTTGAACGCATGGCTTTTCACTTGCCTATTGAACACAGTGTAACTTTTAGAGATACTGATGATTTAGAAGACTTCTTACAAAGGCCTGACATCCACAAAACAATGTTTAGTGTGTGGATGAGAATGAATCAAATTCATGAAGATGCAAGGACATTAACCTATGCAGAATTTCTCTTGGAAATTTCTCGGGCCTGCGTGATGGGTCGTAGTCGGGAGCGTTGCTGCATTGTCGAACTCAAGAGGACCAAAGTGTAATATGTAGAAGTGTGGGGACTAACTTGAAGAAAACCAATTGGCTTATTCAAGGTCTTCACCTTCCTACATATATACACCTATTATTCCTCTCTTTTCTTCCATGTGGGACAAACCCACTTTCATCTTCTTCTTTATTTTCCAACACTCCCCCTCAAGTCCAACTGGTTTGGTTTTTCTCGCCCCAGTTGCGACTTGCAATTTTTTCCGTCTGGACTTTGTCACTTCAAGCTCTCGAGCCTCAGAGGCCTCGGGTCCTCCGTTATTTTTCGCCTGGGCTTGTGTTCTTTTCTTTTGGCTTGAATCTCTAATCCGGGTCTTCCTCACTGAGCCTTCTTCTTTGGGCTTCAGGTCTTGGGCCTCGGGTTTTCTTGACCTTGCACCGAGTTATGATGAACTTCTCATGTCGGGCTTTTTCTAGGTCTCTCGTCCAGGATCTTTGTCAGGCTGTTAAACCCGCCCACTTGGGCTCGGGCTCTGATACCATCTTGGAAATTTCTCGGGCCTGCGTGATGGGTCGTAGTCGGGAGCGTTGCTGCATTGTCGAACTCAAGAGGACCAAAGTGTAATATGTAGAAGTGTGGGGACTAACTTGAACAAAACCAATTGGCTTATTCAAGGTCCTCACCTTCCTACATATATACACCTATTATTCCTCTCTTTTCTTCCATGTGGGACAAACCCACTTTCATCTTCTTCTTTATTTTCCAACAATTTCCTACAAAATGGGTATGGCATCTAACATTGCGCACATGGAAAAGGAGACAGTCAGGAAAAACTATTGGCAGGATTTATTATGCTCACCCAGCAAGTGGAGAGCGTTACTACTTGAGAATGCTTCTAAATGTTACTAGAGGGTGTAGAAGTTATGAGGAATTGTGAACTGTAAATGGAATTTTGCACCCAACTTTTAAGGCGGCCTATTATTCACTGGGATTGTTGGATGACGACAGAGAATGGGATGATTGCATCAAAGAAACTACTAATTTTGCCACTGGCCCACAACTTCGAACCCTTTTTGCAACTACGCTAATACATTGTGAACCTTCAAACCGTCAACACCTTTGGGATTCAAACTTCGAGGTTTTAACTGAAGGAATATTGTACATGCGACGCCGAAAACTTAATTTTCCATCTTTGCAAATGACTCGTGATGAATTACAGAGTCATGCTCTTTTAGAGGTTGAAGAATTGCTTAATATGAATGGGAGAAGCTTAAAGGACTTTGCAGGTATGCATATTCCACAAATGTCTTTAGTAAGACAAATTGAGAATCGCTTGATAAATGAGGAAAGAAATTATGACAAAGCTGAAGTGGAGCGTGAATTCCATATCCTTTCTAAAGGTTGAACGATGATCAAAGAAAAATATTTGAAGAAGTCATTCAATCTGTTTATCTAGAAAAGGGAAAGCAAATATTTATTAATGGACATGGAGGAACTGGGAAAACATATATCTACAGAACAATTATATCAAAATTAAGATCAGATGGCAAGATTGTGTTGGCTGTTGCGTCATCTGGAATCACATCTTTGTTACTACCTGGAGGACGGACAGCCCATTCAATGTTTTGATTACCTCTTGAAGTTTCTTCTGATTCCATATGTGATATAAAGCAAGGAACCTCATTGGCTAAACTCATTTCAGAAACTTCACTTATTCTATGGGATGAAGCTTCAATGGCCAACAAAAATAGCATTCAAGCATTGGATAGAAGTTTGAGGGATTTATTACGCTTCAAATTCCTTAAGAGTGTGTTTGGATGGAGTGTAAGGAAGGGTAATGGAGGGAAATAAATGGGAGAGTAGTTTATTACGCTTGTTTGGATGGAGGATATGGAGGGATGGTGAAGGGTACATAATGGTAAGCAAGGGTAAAACTTACTCTTCTTTCCTCTCCAACGCTGACACTCCAAATCGGAGTGTAAGCATCGTAAATTTACTTTTATACATATTTTTCTACTTTTAACCTCATTAAAATCATAAAATCCTAAATTGTCCACTTAAAATAACTCTTGTTACATGGCTATTTTAGTAATTTAACATTGAAATTATAATTTTATGTTCCGTTATTTAAACTCGTGTTTTTTTATCTCCCAAACAAGGGTTGTACTCTTCCCTTTCTTTCCATTCCTTTCTGGTCATTATCATTACTTACACTTCCATTAATTACCCTTACATACACTCCATCCAAACACAGTGTAACAGTCAAACAAAACCTTTTGGGGGTATGGCATTAGTCCTTGGTGGTGACTTTAGGCAGACCTTGCCAGTCATACAAAAAGGAACAAGGCAACAAACTATTGAAGCTTCCATAAAAATGTCTTATTTGTGGGCCCATTTTGAAGTGTTCGTGTTAAATAGAAATATGAGATTGAGGATTACAAACAATGACCCAAATGACATTCAACAAGCAGCCAAATTTACTAAATGGGTATTACATATTGGAAATGGTTCAACTTGCACAATCAATGGAGAAGCATGGGTAGAAATATGCATGATTGCCTTATAAGAGAAGGCCCACATCCGTTGCAATCAATGGTTGAAAATATATATCCAGATCTGTAAGCAAATTACATGAGCAGAAAATATCTCCAACACACAGAAATTTTGGTGCCAACTCATGATGTTGTAGAAGAGCTAAACCAACATGTCTTGTCTCAGGTGCCCGGTACTGAGGTTGTTTATAAGAGCTTTGACACCATCTCCAATGTTAATTCAAACGTTGTTGAGAATGATGTTTTATTCCCAGTTGAGTTCCTAAACCGCATAAACCTCCCAGGTTTGCCAAAACATGAGCTAAAGCTTAAAGTTGGTGTGCCAATAATTCTCCTTAGGAATATTAGTCACAGCTGGACTTTGCAATGGAACTAGATTGATTGTCCTTACACTTGGACAATGGTTTATTGAGGCTGAAATTTTGACTGGAACCAATGTCGGAGAAACAGTCTTCATACCAAGAATTTCACTTATATCTTCAGATTCAAGGTGGCCATTCCAATTAAAAAGGAAGCAATTCCCTGTTGCTTTGTGCTATGCAATGACTATGAATAAAAACCAGGGTCAGTCACTTCAAAAAGTTGGCGTCTTCTTGAAGAAGCAGGTATTTACCCATGGTCAACTCTATGTTGCAATTTCTCGAGTTACAAGTCCCACAGGATTGAAGATACTGGTTTCTGATCCTGAAGCTCCTTCACAAAACATGGGTAAAAATGTAGTTTACAGAGAAATATTTGCTGATATCTTCTAATTTGTTTAGACACTTTATAAGTTGTTGAAATTCGAGATTCTTTGACTAATTTGGGAAATCTCAAAATGCTTATTATTACTGAATGCCACAATATGAAGTTAGACCCATGAATAGTTGGGTATAATGGGAGAGTTAAGAAAGATAAAAAGGAGCTCGAAACAGAAAGCTTTCAAGTGTTGACACGGTCATGATAGACACACATTGAAGGTGATAGGAATCTGGTCCTTTTTCCTAATAGATTCAATTTTCCATAAACGATGTTCAACAAGTTTTTCCATATCAACAGTAGCATGGGCAAATAAGTATTTTGCTAACAAAGTTAAAGGCGTATGTCAAAAAGCAAAACATATAAGCTGTCATAAGCTCCTTTCATATATCGTCCACTTCTATAGCTGCGCACAAGAATATTTTCTGCTGTAGCACGAATACTAACTCAACATCAACAAAGTATCATGCATAACCAATCACTCAATCATTAAAAATGGTTTCTGAAGTCACTCCAATGGGACAAACATAAAGACAAATGAATGAACAGCTTCCTCAGTACTCATAGCTTCTAATTTCATTTGTTTATGTCATTTCCTACAACCTCTCAGGTATGATAATGCTCTTGATGGCTTCAAATTATTTCTCGCACAACTTTGCAAGGAGTTTTTATTACCATTTTATTAAAATTATTTTAATAACTATTTTAATTCTATTATTTTTTAAAATTTATAACACACCCAAAATTAAATTACACAAATTTTATTAAAATATATCATTCATTGAATAAAAATACATGCACATATTCATTTCAAAGCAAGAATTATTATTTCATCCATTCATCTACAAATTTCTATCCCATTGTTTATTGTGATGCTGTAACATTCTCAAATATGTTAGGATTGATATATAAGGAAAATATGTCAAAAAGGAATTGAATCGGATCGAAACAGGTTGAGAAAGTGAAGAATATTGCAGACAGCCCAGATTAACGTACGTTAATCTGGGGAGCCTTATGAATAACACACGTTATTCAAGCTAAAAAAATAACGCACATTATTTTAAAAATGACGCACGTTATCGGACCGATAGAACTAATTATTGGTACTATTTCTATCTTTACATATACTACTTCAGTATTGATTGATCCAGGTTCTACATGCTCTTTTGTGAGTGAGTCTGTTGTAGACCATATAGGGGGTAGTATAGAGCGTCTGGATTATACTATTTCTATTTTAATGTCAGCTGGTGGTATTGTGTTAGTTAGACACATATTACGACATTGTGAGCTTAGATTTGGTGAGTGGACATATTTTGCTGATTTGATTGTTTTGAGGATGGCGGAGTTCGGAGTTATCTTAGGTATGGATTGGTTGTCCAAAAATCATGCTATGGTCGACTGCTATTCGAAAGAAGTCATGATTGAGGTTGACGGAGATAGACGTGTATTGCTAGTAGGTGAAAGGAAGACTATTCCTTCTTGCCTTATTTCAGCAGTTATTGCTGCGAGGTTGATACGAAAGGGTTGTGATGCTTATCTTGCTTCAGTGATTGATCTGAATCAACCTGTATTAGAGGTGCGAGATGTAGAGATTGTTTGTGATTATCCTGAGATTTTTCCTGAAGAGTTATCGGGATTGCCACCACAGCGAGAGGCTGATTTTAGGATAGAAACTGTGCCGGGAGCAGCACCAGTTTCTATTGCACCTTATAGTATGGTAGCTATTGACTTACAGGAGTTGAAACGACAGTTGGAGGAATTATTATAAAAAGGTTTCATACGACCTAGCGTATCACCTTGGGAAGCACCAGTGTTATTTATGCGAAGGAAAGACGGTAGCATGTGATTGTGTAACGACTATCATCAGTTGAATAAAGTTACTGTAAAGAATAAGTTTCCGTTGCCTCGGATAGATTACTTGATTGATCAGCTGCGAGGTGCTACTGTATTTTCAAAAATTGATCCCAGATCAGGTTATTGGCAGCTGAGAGTTGAGGATAGTTCGATTGAGAAAACTGCTTTTAGGACTCGTTACGGGAATTTCGAGTTCACTGTTATGCCATTTGGATTGACGAATGCACCTGCAGTATTTATGGCACTGATGAAATAGGTATTTCAGCCTTATTTAGATCAGTTTGTTGTGGTTTTTATTGATGATGTTCTGGTGTATTTGAGATACAGGGAAGAGCACAGACGACATTTGAGGATTGTACTCGATGTATTGAAAGAAAAAGAGTTGTATGCTAAGTTTAGTAAATGCGAATTCTGGATGTCTGAAGTTGTTTTTCTAGGACATGTGATTTCAGCAGAGGGAGTGAAACCGGATCCTAGTAAAATAAAAGCAGTACAAGAATGACAAGTTCCGAGAAACGTATCAGAGGTACATAGTTTTTTGGGTTTAGCAGGATATTATCGACGTTTTATCAAGGATTTTTTATGATAGCTAGACCTATGAAATCTTTGTTGAGGAAGAATGTTCTATTTGTCTGGTATGATAATTGTGAAGCAAGTTTTTAAGAATTGAAGAAGAGGTTAGTTGAGGCTCCAGTTTTGATGTTACCTTTGCAGGAAGGTGGTTTTGTTCTTTATACAGATGCTTCTGGAGCTAGTTTAGGTGGAGTATTGATGCAGCACGACAGAGTTATTGCATATACTTCACGACAGTTACGACCGCACAAGAGTAACTATCAGACTCATGATTTGGAGTTAGCGGCGATCGTTGATGCTTTGAAGGTTTGGCGTCATTATTTATACGGGGAGACTTTTTAGATTTTTATTGATCATAAAATTCTGAAATATGTCATGACACAGCGAGAGCTAAATCTTCGGCAGAGATGATGGATTGAGTTATTAAAAGATTACGACTGCACGATTGAGTATCAACCTGAAAAAGCGAATGTAGTCGCTGATGCACTTAGTAGAAAAGAGAAAGGGGATGATGATTCAGTTACATATAGAGCGGAGTCGCTATTTGCTTTGAGAGAGTTGCGAGTGCAGTTGGATTTGATTGAGGATCAGATGTTAGGCAACATTAGTGTTCGACCTCAGATGAGAGATGTGATTACTGAGCGTCAGAATGAAGATGATAATTTGATGTAGATTAAGAAGAAAGTAGAACAAGGAAAAGTACCTACTTTACACCGACTTGATGATACTGGTGTATTATATTATCGGGATAGATTATGTGTTCCAGATATTGTAGAATTGAAGAACGAGTTGATGACAGAGGCTCATTCTTCTCCTTTATCAGTTCATCCTAGTAGTACAAAAATGTATCGGGATTTATGACAGTTGTATTGGTGGGTACATATGAAACGGGAGATAGTAGAATTTATTGCTAAATGTCTCCAATGTCAGCAGATAAAAGCATAACATCAGGCTCTGGTAAGGAAACTAAGACCACTTAATATTCCAGAATGGAAGTGGGAGAAAATCACCATGGATTTTATTATCGGTTTATCGAGGACTTTTAGACGTCATGATGCTATCTGGGTTATTGTTGATAGATTGACGAAATTGGCGCATTTCTTAGCTATCCGACAGGACGATACGTTGGATAGGCTTGCTGATTTGTATATTACCGAGATTATCAAATTACATGGTGTTCCTACTTCTATTGTGTCTAATCGTGATCCTAGATTTACATCCCAATTTTGGCAGAGTTTGTAGGATGCGATAGGCACTCGTTTGAGGTTTAGTACGGATTTCCATCCTCAGACCGATAGTCAGTCGGAGAGGACGATTCAGACAGTTGAGGATATGCTTCGAACATGTATTTTGGAGTTTGGTGGTAATTGGGACGATCACTTATCTTTGGTTGAGTTTGCGTACAACAACAGTTATCATTCTAGTATCGGAATGACACCTTACGAGGCATTATACGAGAGACGATGTCATAGTCCGGTTTATTGGGATGTTGAGGGTTTGCGACAGATTGAGGGACCAGAGTTGGTTCAGCAGACCCTGGATAAAGTGAATGTTGTGAAAAGTTGTATGCAAGAAGATTAGGATCGTCAGAACAGTTATTACGACCGACATCATCGAGAGATAGGGTATGAGGTCAGCGATAGAGTTTTCTTGCGAGTTTCACCCTGGAGAGGTGTGATTAGATTT
>CANYCX011560704.1:0-14842 GCA_948193385.1 Breynia disticha f. nivosa | reverse complement strand
ATGCAGACCAGTAACCTCTTGATAACATCTGTTTATTTATAAAATTAAACAGAGAAGAACAAAACTCATACAAAAATTACACGAAAAAAACAACTTTGATTCTTCTTTCACTTCTGCAAGTGCAGACATGTTTTACTTGCTCGTACAGTATAGAAAACAAAATCTTTTAGGACTGACAATGTTCGAAGTGAATCGTTCTATGGTTTTGCAGCTTCTACTGTCTACTACAAACAATGTTGTTTGCTTTGTACTATCAAATCATGCAGTAACAGATGCATATAGTCTTTGAATATTCATTTAAGAAAAGCAGAAGTTGTGAATATGTTAAGGTGATTGAAATGATGGTAAGAAAGACTTATATAACCATCAGAAGCTAAAGAGATTCCATGGATGGATTTTAGTGGATGCAAAAGACAGATAGGAGAGATTGGGATCAGATGCCTACTTTGTTTTAAAAGCAAGAAGAGATCCAAAAGAGCTGGACTTTAAAGATTGCCAGAATCTCTTGAATTTAGTAAGAATTGCCCATTGTAGGCTAAAAATGCAAACTATCTTTTGTGAATTGGGTTTCTGCAAATGTTTTTATATGTTTTGTAGATTGTAATGATGAGACTGTGTTATGAATATGTGTATGTGCATGGACATTGTTGTGCAGATCAACATCAAAGTGAATATTCTATGCTTCTTTCTCCACAAATCTAGTGGAGAACATCTTTTTAGGATTTATCGAGAAAGAAAGAAAGAAAGAGAAAAGAGAGATGTTGGTCCCCAGTGTCACAAACATGAAAGTGGAGATGCAACTCAGATGTTGTTGGAGATGTAACTATCGAACCGGAACCGACGAATAGAAATCGGAATCATCGGTTTTGGAATTAGAATTGAAATTGAAACCGAACTTCTAAAATCGACTAAGTCCAATTCCAGTTCTAGTTCCATGAATCATGGAACAGTGAATTACCAATTTTGAACCGATTTATATGTTTATAGAAAACTTGGCTTCCTATGAAATTCATGTGCATATGGCATGAATTGCTACTCAAAAGGTAGAAAGAAAGAATATGGTCCCTTCCTTGCAAGAAAAAGCCGTAGCCTGCGTTTGATTTGACGTATACAACGTTTGCGTCTATGTTTGAAATTTCAAAACAAAAAAACAATCAACTCTTCCCAGCAGTTACAAGTCGAAGTTGTTGCATTATGGAACTTACAAGACTTCATGCTCATCATTAATTACAAGTTAAGCAATATGAGGAATGACAATTCAGGTTGACATGTCATAATCGTGTCAGTTATTTTTTTTATCAAATATCATTATTTATGACATAAACATAAAAAAATTAAATTCATATCATTCATGTTGTATCTAATCGTGTACTCATTAATCGTGTTATCGGATAAAAAATTACCAACCCTGAAACCACACCACAAGAGCTAGAGTTGGAACAGCAACTGACCACACCACAAGAGCTAGAGTTGGGAATGTGATGTTGAAGTGGTTAGTAAAGCTAGAGATGACTTGTTTTGTTCATACTCTACTATATTGAGAAGCATTCTTTCTTTGATAATGGAATTAGTGAAAAGATAAGTGACAAGTAAGGAAAACATTACTTCTTTGTAGTGCTCTAAATTCCTCTTACTTTCTAGTTTCTGTGTAACAACATTGCCATTGTCATTAATGGATATCAACATCAAAATAAAATGGACAAAAACCAATATGGTATGTGCTCCATAAAACCAAAGTGAGTGTGATTTATATGTAATTGGGCTCTACCATGAGTGTAGTTGCGGCATACGAGTGACGGATCTTTTTTTGGGAGGGAGCGAAACTAGATGAGCTAAAATAGTATAGTGAAAAATACGGTGAAAAGTCGGTGCTATAAAAAATATATGGCAAAATAGGTGAGACAATAGGAAGTGACAAAGCAGAAATATTTTCAAAGGGTGAAAATAGACGAATAAAAAATATTGTAAAAAAAGTCGGTAAGAGGGGATAATATTCTAGAAAAATACAAGGTAAAAGAGAAATTGTAAATGTGTTGTATTTTTTGATTGTTTGACTGGTTTCTGATAGGCAGACAATGATGATGTGGAAGCCAAAATCAGTCATAATGCAACCGTGTACTCATGTGGATAGCATTCAACTATTTTGGAGACCATTTGTACTCTGATGCCTCATCTAACAAGTGTGTCAATCATTTTTTGTGTATAAGAATAAAACATACTCATTTTCTCTCTCCTCTTTTTCTCATTTGCACTGAAATGAGCGAATCCTTTCTTAAGCTCGATCTATCATTCTAGAGAAATGACTAAAAGAGTTGACACAACAAGGTGACGACAAACCCTCTCACCCCTCTGTTGTTTCTGTCCCTAACTATAAAAGTAGACACGACAAAGAGAAGTGGCCGCCCCTCGCCTCCTTTGTTTCCGTCTGCGCGGCATACCTCTTGTTGTCTTAAAGCTAGTAGATGAAACTACAACAATATGGGTACTTTTGCAACACGGAGTATATTTCTCTCATTCTTGGATGAGATGGATCCCCAACAATAAACTCATGAATGATGCCATCTACCTCAATTGAGCTACAACCAAGAATCTTACCAACTCTATTCTCTTTCATTGGCGGGAAAGGAGTTGTAATGGAAAGATAGTCATGAATTGCCAAATTGGTGGTTCATACGACATGTCGTTGGATTGTCTAAACTGATGACTTTACTTTTTTTTGTTAAATCCACAAGTATAGAAAAAAAAACTCATAGGGAAGCAATCCCATCCAATTCGGGGGCGGGATTTCAACATTTACGTATAACAAGACGGTACGAAGTAACCCAAAATTAAAAATGATGGAAATGAAACAGAATTGGTATTTATTACACCCGCCTCATTTTCCGTCCCAATCACTTACACTGACGATATCTTGATACATTTAACTTCTTGCTGACTAGAGGAGGAGCCGAACCCCTTCCACACTAAGTGGTACTTCCGCAAATTGTACGAACAAAATGATGAGGAAGTGAAGTATATTGTAAGCTTGCAACGCACAGAAGTTGATATTGTAAGCTTCCACAAAGCTGCACCGCACATCACCTGCGGTATCTGTGGCGTTTGAAGTTGAAGTAGACATGGAGAATTCCTCGTTCAAATGTACACTTGAATCCCTTCTTATGAGAATATTCCCACTCTTTGTTAACGATCCGGAACGCCTGTCGTAATACGGTTTAATACAAGTTAAGAGATTGCCAGAAGTTGAGAGAGAGTTGTCAAGATTTAGGCACTAGGATTGAGAAACTTACAATATCCTCGTACGGGGGACCGGCGTGGAACCTTATAATACAAGTCTCGTCGCTGTTCCCATCCTTTTCGATTGTGTATACGGGAGCCTTTGTTTTGTCGACGAGGTCAGGGTAGAAGATGTTGAACTTGTATCCCTGAACAATCTTCGGAGGTGGATTGTCATGATCATAGTGAGTTTGGTTATACTTGTTCCATTCATATCCTGTGTGGACACGATTGAAATACTTGGGTTTTCGTGGCCGGTACTTGTCATGCCACCAGTACGCCTGCGGCTACAAAAGGCATTGCTTGTTTATACAGTTTGAAACCCTCGGAGAATAAACTAATTACTTGGCCTAAATGACGACTGATTTTCACTTGTAGAAAGAGAACCATACCTCATTCAAGTTTACTTCAGCACCAGAGCCAAATACTGCATCATTTTCGTCCATAGGTCCCATAGCCTTCATGGCTTTCAACTCAAAGCTGTCATCAGCTGGAGGAGGCTTCGAAGCCATAGCTTTCTCGATCCGTCTTTGTTGTTGCTCAAGTACAGCCATCCGCTTCCGTTCCTGATATTGGATAACAATTTAAAAGGTTAACAAAAAAATTTTTGTTGGCTAGCTCCTCATAATAGGTAATAATGATCATGATGCAACATACCAGAATAGCATTATCTTCTTCAGGATCAATAGCTTCTTCATTTTCATCACCATGCATTAGCTCAGGTGAAAATGATCCGGCATCTTCTGCTTCATGTATCTCTTCCTTCAACATAGGTTCAGGAGAGTATGATTCAGCATCTGCACAGAAAATTATGTTAACATCGTACAGGATCAAAACAAGGCAATGAAAATATTCTTATATATATATATATATATATATATATATTACCTTTCATATCCTGTTCATTGTCATCCTCGCTATCCTTTAAATTATGTTTACTTTCCATCCTATCATCGCCCTCTGATGTCGGTTCAAGTCGTTGCAAATGCTTGCGCAACATCTTTGTATGAATCTCCTTCAGACGAGCCTTCAACGCAGCATGAATGTATTGTAAGTTCCAGTGTTTATTCTATGCACAATATAACAAGAGATAACAAACAGCAAGTGATACATACCTTTGCTCTGTAAATAGGTAGTCTTTTAAGTAATGCCTCCCAAAACTCCACCACCTTTGCCGTGCCAGAACTCATTTGTGACTCAATTTGGGACTGTAATGCATCTAGTTCATTTGATGTCTTTCCTTCTAAAGCATTTTTAACCTCCGACTCAATACTGGAATGAAGACCCCTTTCTTCTGCCAGTAATTCAGCAGGAGGTTGTTCCCCACGCACCTTAGCACGATCAATTGCTTCTCTTTTTCTAGCTTCTGCTAGTTCCCAGTTAGAAACCACCAAAAGAGCCTGTAAAATAGACACATATTTGGATGCTAATCAGTAGACATAAACACTGCAACTTAATATTTTGTCAATTTAAATTCTGTTAATCCAAATTAAACAAAGCAGTTTGTAATAAGATCCAAAATACAAACTTCATAACCAATACAATTTTGTAAGAGATAATCCAACACAGCTGAATCAGCACAAAAAGGAAAGAGATGGTACCTCCCAATAATCAATATGAGTCTGAGTTTGCCTATCCATGTCGAGATGCATTTTGATGTCATCATGAAGTTCTTCCATCTCTTTTACTGCCAATCCCTGCATTATCCACATGAAATAACAGCATGAACAACACAGAAATACCACCAGTGTACTCAGAAAATTGAATGATACAATTATACAATAGAAATTGCATAAAGAACCTTGAAAATTGACAGATCGAACAAGGTTTCATAAATTTGAGTAACTTCAGCAATCATTAATCATCATAACGCAAAAAGGTAATAACAGTAGCCTACTAAACTAAATATCAACAAGGCCTCAAAAAAATCCTGAGTTAGCCTCACACTGAGGAGCACAAGCTATCAAAATATTTGTCCAATTGTTTTATTCATTTACCAATAAACTACGAGTAGGACCAAAAAGAATAATAGCTTCACTTGAGAATGGAATTTAATCAGTAAAACTCACCTTAAAAACCATGTAGGGTTCCTCAATTTCAATATCCAGATCATCTGACACATCAAGATGCTTGGACAGAACGTCAATAGGCTTCATCCGTCCTTCACGCAACCTAATGTGTGATCGGACTTTGCTTTGATCAAAATGAAACTGCATATTGAGAAAAAATATTAGTCTTCCAAATCTCAAACACATACACAGACACAAAGCAGCCACCAGTGCAATTAGCAACATACCTCTTCTTCTTTCTTCTCCCAATCTTGAAACTCAGCTCTGGCACGTTCTCTGGCCAAAATTGCCTGCAGGAAGTAATGAAGTCAATTACTTATCTCAATAAAAGACACAAAATACAATAACTCATTTTGCCAATTTAACAAAGATACCATTTCTTCCTCCCGTTGTGCCTTCTCAATTGCCCTCTCCTCTCTTCTCTTTTTCACCTTTTCAATCTCAGCCTACATCACAACATGAAATACACACATTACGTACTAAAATCACATCTGCAACACAATAGAACGGCCAACGTCAAACTAACAAACCCTTTAACCATCAACCCCATTACAAATAATATCTAGCTAAATCCGATATTTCATCAAATTTTTATTACTCAACAAAGCGCAAAATTCAAAGATAACAACTTCATCAACAAAACAAGACCAAAATTCAATCAACTAAACCTCATTACACCCACCATTCTTTCTTTCTGTCTCTGTTTCTCAGCTTTAACCGAAAACACATCAAGTGGTGCTCCTTGAACAACATCCCGCTCAATCTTTTTTCGCCACACAAACCTACAAAAATCCCGCATTACATTAAAATCTCAATCTCCATCAAATCACACACCAATCACAACAACCACAACAAAATTCAATCACATCTACAATAAACTTACTTCTCATTCAAATTAGAATCCCCAAACGGATTCGAATCATTTGAATATCCGGAAACCGATTGCGCCTTCAATTTCTTGGCAACTTTCATCGCCTATGTTATAAAAAGACAAATTTTCAGCAACTAAGACCCAAAAGAATCACAAAACTAAGCTGACTAAAAAAATTCAAAAATAAAAATAAAAAACCTTTCGTTGAGCTTTTCTGGCCAAATACTCAGCGATTTCTTCCTCAGAGATGTTTCTAGAAGATCTCTTCCTCTTTCCTCTGTCGGAATCATCGTCGGAGACGCTACGCTCACGGCGTCGACTTCGGCTACTACGTTTTCTTCTAGACGACCGGTCGTCCGAGTAATCGGATTCGGAGCTGCCGGAGTATTTCCGGCTTCTACTCCGTCTCGAGCTTCCCATTCGATAACACGCGTAGTGTAAACTATAATTACAAAGTTCTGACACCGAGTTTTGATTTGGTTAAGATAAAATGAAGAGAGGGTTTTATTCGAATTAGAAATGTTATATATAGCCACGTGGCACGTCGGTTAATTTTTGTCTTTTTAAAAAATTAAAAGTGGATTTAATATTTAATTTTAGTTAATACGAATAATTATTTTATTTTTTAATAAATTGAAATCTGGTTATTCTCTTTTATAAGATAACAAATGAGATGTTGATTGTTTCGAGAAAAAAAAATGAGATGTTGATTTTGTTTTTATTTTTTTAAATATCAACTAATAATAAAAATATTCATTTTCAATTTTAAAAGAAAAAATTATCTTTTATATACAATTATAACAAAAAATAATTTAAATATTATTCTTTCAACGAATGATACACAAAAACAGAAACAATAGAAGATTAGAGAGTCAATCACTCCCTCTTCTATGCTTTTTCTTATAGATTTTCTCTCTAAAGAGCAAAGTTCTTATGCAGTACAATCACATTTGTTTGTCCGTAAGAGAAAGCGCTAGAACTGTTGTATTGGCTCGACTCGTTTGTTTTTTATACACATCGAAATTTTTAACTTACCTTACAAAAATTTTTAAATCCTTCACCAATTATACGTAAAAATTCTTCCTTTAATTTGAAAATGAATATTATTAATGTTGTTACATTGTATGATTGGAAGAACATTAGCTCATTATATAACAAATATTTGCACGAAACTAAACTAAGCCTTTTCAATCTAACTTAATTTAATCAACTAAACTAAAAACATATTACGAATAACTACATAATATGAAATCATGAACAAACACAGATGATAAATAATGAGGAAAAACAAAAGAACAAATTGGTGTCCAAAATTTTCAATCCAAGAGATAGCATCTGTTAAAAACAGTGAGTTCTCAAACTTTAGCAAAAGCTTACCAAACAGTTGTATATGTCTTTAAGATTTAACTCTATGGCATAAAACCAGAAGGAATAGTATTACTAGAATTAGAGAATCCTGAAGGGGGTTGAGTATCAAAAATGTTTGCTCACGATAAAAGCCATGCAAAAGCCAATCGTTGACCGGATATGAAGCGTAGTTCCGTCGCCTGTCAATTTACGGCAACCTCGGCGGAGAAAAAACTTGGAGGGATGTTTTGTTGGCCGGATACTTTTGTCTTGGAGATCTTGAGCACTTGCACTGCTTCCTCAACTTTTGCAGTTAAGGATTCGGGTGATTCCAGCAAGAGAAGCAATTCTGCATTGTCCATCTCCAGAAGCATTCCGGTAATCTTTGCGACAAGATCAGGCTGCGAGGGAAAATATATTTGGCATGTCAAATACCATGTAATCGCAAGTTCTGAGAGCAAAATTAACATCTATCATCATTTGATTATCTGTTGGCATTTTTCCTTCGCCTCTCTTTTAACATCAAACAACACTACGGCTTCCATGCCAGACAAGCAAAATAATCCACTTGAGAAAGTTGCTACGGTTTAACTATCGCAAGAAACTAACTTTCCGTTACAAAAATTAAAAAGCGCGTAAAGGATACTGTCATTGTGAAAAAAATTACCTTGAGCTTCTGGACAAGTGGATAAAGACGCTCACCCAAAATCTGTTTCTGCTCATCTGGGGAGGCAGCAGCGAGCATGCTGCTCAGCATATCTGACCCATGGTGTCCAGATCCAACAGAATTTAAACCAGCAGAAGGTACAGCAGATCCTTTGTTCATATCACGTGCACTGCCATTTGGTACGTACTTGACCTGTCCAGACCTCTGCAGAAAAGATTTGCAATTGATATGGAATGCATGAATATGTAAGCCTTATTATCATTTCAGTTAAATAGAACTTTTATTATCATTGCACTTAAATAAAACTTCTACCTTAATTATTGGCTACCAGTTATGAACTCTGACACATGACAGAAGCATCACTACCAAAATTGTACCGAGTCTCAACAACTACAACACACACACACTAGTGTTTTGTTGGCAGTAATTGAGACTACACTAGTTAACAAAAGCAACAAAAACAGAATGTGGGAAGATCTGGTTGCTCGAAGAAACAAGAACCAAAAGACAGTATATGACAGTCGTAAAGTATTATTCAAGAAGGAAAAATAGAAAAGACATGCGAGAAATAAAGAAATTTATGAATCTACCTGGTTACTTGGATCATTAGAAGAATTCAGTGATTGAGTGGAATGTTGCATGTATGAAACAGAATGACCACTGCCCTGTGGAAGCATATGCCCATTTATCCTCCCCCTTCCTTGCCTGTTTGGTCTGTGACCATTTGGAATCTGCATAATAGAAGGCCATAAATAAGCCAACTTAAGTAGACACCGTGTACAACATGCTGACTGAGATATTCAGTTACTTTGTCATGTGAAATATTTATTAACAAGGGAAAATAAGGAAAGAAGCGTTAGATAAAGAAAGGGTTGTTAATATATTGAGCAGCAGACTCACAGCAGGAAATTGTGGTTTAAAAGTTGGTCTCGGTATAGGAGCAAAGCCATTAGCCCTCCATTCTGGCCTCATACCCAAATGCTGGTACATCACCCCAGGGCGTGGAGCTACCTGTGAAACTAAACCAGGAGGAGCTGCATAGAATATAGGAGGATATCCTCCAGGCATAACAGCTGTAGAAGGTCCAGGTATTCCAGCCATATGGTGAGCATACTGCAGCTGCTGTTGGGCTTGCCTTTCCTCCTTCCTTTGAGCAATTGCAACATATAAGGGCTTGCGGTGAAACATGCGACCTATAAAATGCCAAACCATTTTAGCAATTTAAGACTCCGAAAAGGGTAGTAACAACATTCAAATAGATTTTTCTCATTTAAAGAAAACTACAATATCTTTGTCATGCTAATATTACTTCAATAACAAAGTTGCATGCGAAACGCAAATTACTTCCTGTTCAATTCATGAACCATAAAATATTAAATTACGGACTTAAGAACATATGCAGTCAACTGTTTTCACTAGCAATTCAAAATTTTCCATCATACTGTCGAATGTTGATATCTTGATGGTAATGAAGAATAAATAGAGAATACAAAACCAAAGTGAACAACAAATAATTTTCATCTAACTCAAAAAAATGGAAAGCCAAAAAGTTACAATATGATAAGCAAAATCCCTCTTACCTTTTCCCCATATAAAGATAAATGTTTAATTTAATCACATTGCCACTGGAAGTAAAAATAACCTAGAACTTGAAACTGGATATTAAATGATTGAGTATTAGCATATTTAGATGCATATATATTTGTACATAGTCCATATTTCCTAGCTCTTATGCTATTTATATGTGTTCCTCAACATACCATGAAATGTAGCCACAGCTTTATTGGCCTCCTCAGGGCTGGAGAAGCATACAAATCCAAAACCCTTGCTTACTCCTTTATCATCTCTCATCAATTTTGAAGATGTAATTGTGCCACATTGGCTGAAGTGTTCTTTAAGCTTTTCATCAGTCACATCGTCGTCTATATTTTTCACATATACATTTGATCCCTGGTGTAAGGAAAAAAGTAACCAAGTTGATACAATGCGGCAGTAGTTGATTTAGCTACATACCATAACAATAATCAGCTAAAACATTGCATATATGTTGTAACCATCTTCAAACTTCGGTTTATTTTCAGCCTGTCTTTGAGCCTTTGTTGTTTTTAATTTGTCCCATATTCAGGTCATTATTAAATAAACAGAATTCCATTTATAGTTTACAACCTAAGACCTTAAAAGTGAGTATTTCCAGCACAATTTCACAGTTAAAATTTTTTTTTTCCCTCCAATTTCTCACATTTTTTCTCCTCAGTCTGATAAATGTTAGATATTTATACACTAATCTTTTATACTACACTTCTGCATCAGTTACAGCTGCTCAGAAAAAAATGAATTAAGATGCACCGCTCTAAGGCTCTTTTGACGTCATATGATACAATTATACAGATTATGCTGAAATGAAAATGCCATTATATCATGTACACACAGAAAAGTAAATCAAGTTATGGACCAACCTGGAATTTCAAAATCTGCTCCCTGCGTTTCTCCTCAAACTGACGACGCAAAACCTGTTCACGTTCTGCTTTCTTCTGTGCCCTCCCCACATAAATAACCTTTGATCCTGCTAGCACAAACCCAATAAAGCATAAAAAATAAATAACCTCAACTCAAAAAATATCAACTCTCAGAGCACCAACAATAATGAGAAAAGAGATGCATTTTACAGTCATATAGTGGTGGCAGCATCTTAACCAATGTAGCAAGGAACATACCAAGTTGTGAACCATTTGTTGCTTCCATTGCTCGCCTAGCATCTTCTGGGTGATCCAAGTTCACAAAGCCAAATCCTTTTGAGGTCCCATTTTCTTCCTTTGCAATTACTAGGCTGGCAATTTTTCCAAACTCAGAGAACTTCTCTTGTAGTATATCTTCTGTGATACTTAAATCCAAGTTCTTCACAAATAGATTTGTATATTTAACATCAGGGGAAGGCAAAACTCGATCACTCCTTTTAACAAACTTGCAAACACATCTGCAGCACATATGGAGAAATGATTCAATAAACAGCTAACTTAAGTGGAAAAATTAGAGCTTTGTTCTGTGAAAAACTGATTGCAGTTGCTCTGTGTGTGTGTGTATATTCATATATTTACATGAGAAGCAAAGCTCTTACATCTGTTTGTAACAAATAGTTGATCCATCTAACTTCTCAATAGCAAAATTAGCAGCTTCCTCAGTCTCGAATTGAACAAAACCATGGCCTTTGCTTTTCCCATCTTCAGAAGTTGCCACTTTGCAAGACACAATAGTTCCATATTTTGAAAACAGTTCTTGTAGCCCCATGTTGTCAATAGATTCGCTCAAGTTCTGGCACAAACAACAATGATCACTTTATAAGCAGCTGAATACAGATAAACAAGTAAAAAACAATATATCAGGCTCAGATTTAAGATAACTTTGCTTAACAAGAAGGAAAAAAATGATACCTTCACGAAAACATTTCCAATTCCGCTTTTCCTTGCATCAGGATCACGGTGTGACCATGTAACCCTCATCACCTTCCCAAGCAACACTGAGTGGTTCTTCTTATCAATAGCTTGGATAGCTACACATTACATCACACACACATATATATGAAACGATCAAATGGCACAACATCCACAGAAAAAGCATTATCCACAACAAGAAAGAAAAAACAGAGAGATTCATCATCCGAAAATCCTAAAACCCAAAAATTCTAAAACCCAATGCCTTATAAAATCCACATCATTCAGTCAATCACAACTGGTGTCTATATTACATTCTCCCTACAATTTTCTATTTAAGCAAGTACAAAAAAAGAAAAAAACAATACAGCAAAAATTAACAAACGCACACTTAAGCTTGAAACTATGGCTAATCAATCGCTTTACAACATCCTCATTGCGAGAAACCGAAATCTCTACATTAGATATTTGCCTTTCAATCTTCATCCAATCAAACACTATAATATAAAATCTACCACGAAAAGTAATGAAAACAGGCATAAAGCTCACCTTTAACGCTAACGAATCACCTCAGACACTTATGACATCAACAAATATTCATATTGCTATTAATCAAATAAATATACAAAAATTCATATATTACATGATAAACTATAAATCAAATATCTCTCACAAAATTCTATTCGAGTTAATCAAATAAAAATAATTTTTCCTAAATACAAATAAAAAAATCGATTCACCAAAACCTACATTATATAACATTATAACAAACTAAAAATCAAACACAAAATGAAAACAGAATCACAGAAATTATGGCAACTCTTCAAATAAATATAAAAAAATAATGCACAACAATCAAAAGCCTTCTCGAAAAACTAAAATCGAACACAAAATCACACACAGCATCCATTCACACCAATCAAGAACAAAAAATCACAAAAAATAAAAAAAAACTATAAAAAATATTTGTACCGTCTTGTTGAGAGAGAAAGTTGACGTAACCATAACCAAGCGAACGACCAGAAGTAGAGTCACGGCAAACTCGCACGGACGACAAGCTCTTAAACTCGTTAAACGCTTCGAACAAAACGCTGTCGTTTACGTCGTAGTGTAAGTCTCCCACGTACAACGACGAGGGCGTCGTCGTAGTCGGCGTCGTCGTCGTCGACATTGTCGTCGCCATCACGCAATCAAAACCTACAATCACACGAAAGCAAAACAAAGAAACAGAAATTTCCGAAAACGGAAACGAATCAGATAGAGAGAGACAGAGAGTGTGTTTGTTTGTGTGTTTGGGGTGAGATGAATGAAATGCATACAATGAACTTTCAATTTGTTCGATTTTTTCAGTTTTTTTTATCTAAATAAATTAGAAATAATTGTAATTATTTATTATTATTATTATTATTATTATTATTATTATTATTAGGAATTTAGATAGGCGTTGTGTGAGGGAATGGGATTTTGCATGTAAGATACGTGAGTTCATCACACGCGTATATTTAGTGTAAGGACAAACTTGGAAAGAGTGGCAATTTGGTAATAATAGAGTTGAATGAGGCTTAAAAGTAACTAGAAGATTTTAATACTCCAAGAAAAAGTAAAAATAGAAAATAGAAAATCTAACCACAAAATATCCTATTCTCTCTCGATTCAAATCGGCAAAATTGAAGACTAAGTTTAATTAATAATAAAAAATTATCTCTTTTATAAGTTTTATTTATATTTTGATATATTTTTTAAAAGACTTCTATTAATAATAAAAAATTATAATTCTCTTTTATAGATGTTATTTTTTTATATTTATAATAAGATATTATTTATTAATTACAATTAATGTGATGATATCATAAATAATTTATATTTAATTTATAAATATAAATAAGACAATAATAAATAAATAAATAAATAATATTAATCAAAATATTATTCTTATATGGATCAAAAATATTATTTATAAATATAGTAATAAATTTTTAAAACATAATACAACAATTAACAATATATTATTATCATGACTTGAACAAATAAGATTTTGAAATTATATAACATACTTATGAAAATGAATAATATGATAAAATAATAATTTAATTAACTATATGTTGACTTTTAATTTATTTTTTATTTTATAATTAAAATGAATAATGAATTTATTCTTATTTATTTATTTACTAATCTAAAAGGCACTAAGAAATTTATATATTATTTTTAATAAGATTATAAAGTCTTTTATTTTAAAATTTTTATTAAATAAAAATAATTAATTATCGATAAAATATTTAGAGAGTTCTTATTAAAATTGATAAATATAAGAAAAATATTTTTAATTTTACTTGAGAGGAAAACTTAATATGAAGTACTATTATATAGTAGCAATAACGAGATATATAAAAGATCAAAAATATAATTAACTAAAAATATTTGAAGTAAAAAGGAGTTATTATTGCATTAAGTATCACAAGTTTACCATATAATAATTAAAAAAAATAGATATCATATTCAAAGTAACATGTAGCTTTCCTATAACCCCCATAAATTTGTTAGAATAAAAAATATACAAGAAATAGACTTAAACAGGGTCAAATCGGATAAAAACACAAGAAAATTGTCCAAAAACAGCAGTGTAGCACGACCTCATGCTTGAACATGACCTCGTGCTCGTGTCAAAGATTGGTCTCGTGCTCGTGATCAAACCCAGAAATTTTCGCATTAAAATAATTTGGGAAATAGGAGAAAATGGTCAGCACGACCGGGGCATGGGCCGTGCTCCAGGCCGTGTTGATTGAGTTTCCTATATAAACAGTACTGTTTCATTCAGGACTCTTTTCAAAACAGAACCAAAACTTCCCTACTTCGACCCAACACCCTAAAAACATCAGAAAGTGATAATATGATGTGGGAAACACTCAATTCCTTGCGAAATCATCACCAAGAACATCAAAGTAAGTAAAATTGGATGATTTTGATATTTCACTTGATGTTTTGAGTTAGTGGTGAATTAGGGTTTGAGGATTTGTATGTGATAAACTGGAATTAAGGTTAGAAAGGTGTTGAATTAGTGTTTTTGAACTTGATACAACTTATAAACAAAGATTTACAAGTGTAAATCATAACTTGGATTAAGTTAGTAGAGAATTCTTGAAAAGATGCTACTAATTGGATTGAGTTTTGATGTTTTGAATGTAGA
>CANYCX011560558.1:0-12964 GCA_948193385.1 Breynia disticha f. nivosa | reverse complement strand
TTTGTTGGGTTATTCTTGAAAATAAAATTGTTAGAATTCTTGTTTCATTAATAACCTAAAAATACTTTTATAAATTTTTGTATACTTTTATGTTTATAAAAGTATGTTTGATTTTAATGTATATTCTTTGAAATTATGAATGATGATTTTACATTGTTGTCTCGTAAAAAGAAAAAAAAATGGTTGCGAAAATCATATTTATCGAAAATGGACTTAAGCGAAAATGGGTTCCACATAATCCAAATAGTAATAATCATCATCAAACTCATTCCATGACATCAACTCATATGAATGCAATATGGAATGAAAGTGTAATACCAATGCAATCACATGATATGCCCCGGGATATTTCGTTTCTTTTTTTACTTTTTCCTCAGACCCAGTCTGGTATCGATATCTCTCATGGAATTGTGTTTAGCACACATCTTAGGATAGCACACAACTAGTAAAATGAGCACACAGCTCGCAAGGATAGCACATAGCCTATCTGGATCACACACAGCTCGTGTCACACAATGCTTATGCAACACATGAATTTCTCATATGCATTCATAAGATCAATCTCAAATCAACTCATGTTTGTATAATCATATCGTATAACACATAGCTCATAACATATCATATATGAACATAATTGGCAATAGCCATCAATTTCATAATGCATAGCATCATTAAATCATTACTTTCAATTCATGCCTTTCACATAATTCATAGTTCAAATGAACATAGCAATATGAACAATCAAAGGCATAAATCATACAATCCATCATTAAAGCATAAACCACAAATCACATAGAACATATCATACTTCCATTTCATCATTAACATCAACGCTAATACACATAGCAAACATATTAACCTCATATGATCATAAGATCATCAATATTAATCATGTATAACTCAAATATAGTAATACTAGCAAACATAGCAAACAAGTCCTTCAAGACACATTTTTGCTATTATCTTAACTCATTTGCATCATAACCAAATATGAATTAATCATACAGATGCAAGACATACAATGGTAAGTGTAAAAGGCTCTTACCTCGATAAATATGCAAAGTTAGCTCCGGGTTCAACTTCGATCCAAAGTTTATACAGTTCCTTCTATACAAAAATCATCACATAAAGGCTATTATTAACTCATTCCATAACTATAAAACTCAAATTACAGTCTTAAAACTAAATTCTCAGTTTTCCTCAGTGACTTTTAAACAACCAAAATTTCATACTTTCACTCTAATCTCCTTTTTAGCATACCAAACTATTAGTATGAGTTTAATTAACTCAATTTTAGTTAATTAACACCAAGCAACAACCAAATCCATTCCTACTCATCATTTTCAAACACATGAACTTCACTCAACCTAAAAAGAACCACCCTTACCTTAGTGAAAATTAGCTCCAAGGTTGCAAGAATGAAGTTCTTCTTTGCTTATTATCATTCTCCAGTCGTTTTAGTTTCCTTACAAATTTCTCTCGTTCTACTCGCTGATTGTAATAAAACAGTGTTTAGTTCAAGCAGTTCTGTATTAAACTTTCCAGTCAACACAACCTTTAGCACGGGTCGTGCTCGTGGTCATGTCGTACTTTTCTATTACGATTTACAATCAAGTCATGCACAAAAACGTGCTGAACAATTTTCAGAATGATGAGCACGCCCACTAGCACGGTCATGCTCCAGGTCGTACTCATAGTCTGGTTTCTGCACTTTTCCAATTTCTTTCTGATTCACTTCTGTTTTTAATCTATATTCCATATAGATTAATTCTATCAATTTCCAGTGTGTTACAACGTATCACTGAAATGTTTTCATGCTTTACATTCAGATGGATTTTGAATCGTGTCTCCATTTTGTTTTTGTTCGTGAGTCACCTCATGTGTGATGTTGTAGCATCAGATGCATGCAAACGCTGTAACCATTCCATTATGAGAAAATAAAACATTTTGTTATATGATATCAACCCCCTTTAACTATGCTTATATCTTCTGTGACCAAAAAAGCACTCTTATGCTTCTACATTTTCGCCCCAATATAACATGCAATGATTCGAATAACAATCAATTTTCTTCAAAGGCAATCTAAATCCTTCCACTAATTTCTTTATATCGTAAAACATCCTTGGGAATGTGTTCTCTGGTGGTGAACACCGATGGAACCAACTAGAAATTTGATTAAATCCACCTTCTGAAATATGATTCGTAGATTTAATATTCAGCAACTCAGTAGCTGCTCCTAATTGTGTAACCTTGTAACCATCATACAACGGTAAGATGTCATAAATTCTTTTTGCTTATAGGTTTGGTTCCTATGGAATTGTAAAATTTCCTTCACTTTGGTGTTCAAACACACCTTGGACATCGAAACCTCTTTTGGAAGTACCACAACTATCTTGTTCAGTTTGAGTTGGCTACATTCCATCATGCTTTTAGCGAAGCAAATGAGTGTGTCAATTGGCTGGAAAAATAGTGTTTATTTTGCAATTTTGATAGCAATGTGATGTCATGTATTCCTATTGGCCTTTCGAGGCTTTTGTATTATGACTCCTTAGGTAATCCCTTTATTAATAATTCAAATTCTCATTGCACATCTGTAGGTTCAACCTAATTGAATCAATACATATGCAATGCTACTTACTTGTGGATTCAGCCTAGTTGATTCGATGCAATGAGTGGGTATGAACATTTATTAAAAACTATAACTAAATTTTAAAGACTTGATGTGTTTGTTACCCTTTAGGATATCCGGGATGAGACGGAAAGTGTTTATTCTAGGATTTTAGTCTTTTCAAGCTGTTAGTTAAATCCTACCTGAAAAGTTTACTGATAGTATATCTTGTTTTTTTAAAGATATAATTATCTTAACAATAAGCCAGGATAAGTCTCATGCTTCATCTCTTGTTTTTTTTAGTCTTTTTTCATCCCAACAAAATTAACAAACACTTAAGGAGATGTAAGATAGCACCAATTAAGTGACTTAATTTAAAATATTAAGCCCTTAATTACATTAAGTCAGTTTGATAATGAAAGTTGATGGCTGCTAATTTAACCAATTAATTCAAAAAAATACTTAATTTTTTAAGTCAAAATCTTTAACTTAAAACATTAAGTAACTAACTCACTTTCATTTTCCATTGAAAACTATATGATAACAATTAAATATTTTTTATAATCATATTTATCTAAATATCAAGAGATGACTTTCATGAATTTATTTTTCAAAATTTTTGTATATTTATTAATAATTATAAGTTATAACTCAAAAAATTCAAATTATTAATTTTTCTATTATTATCATTAATAAAAATTATATTACTAAAAATGACTTATAATTTTATTATTTTCAAATATTAAAAAAAAAATTTAACACACATGCATGTTCTATCATTTTATTCTTTTAATTTGTTAATTCATGAAATGAATATTCAGGATTTTTTGGTCTAATGCTTCCGTATTTTTTTATTTTTTATTTTTTAGTTTTGTGTAAATTTTAAATAATGATTCAGTTGTGTATCATTTATATTTGTCAAACAACTTATTAAATTTAGCACTTAATTTTATGTTATAAACAAACAGATTTTATTATAGATTAAACATTCAACACTTAATTTTTTAGAACTTAATTTTTAGTTTTATCAAACGGGCCTTTAGAAAATTTTTTGGAATTCATCACATTCTATCTTTATTCTTTCTTATATTGGTCTAGAAAGCATTTCATTTCAATCTTATCTACATTGTTTTAACAAACATGCTCCTAGAAAATTATTTTATGTGAAAATAGTCGAGCTTGTTAGAAGAAGTAAAACTACTAGTAACTAGTAATGTTATAAAAATTAGACTGAACTGACTGGTTGAACTGGTGAATTAGTGGACCGGTAACTGTTCTGATCCCAGTTTAGCATTCAAACTAGCTTGCAAGCGAACTAGTATTAAACGGGTGAAAATCGGTAAACCGGCTGGTATAACCGATGAATCGAACCGATTTTAAGTATTCAAAAAAATAAATAATTTGAAAATAAATAATTTTGTATATTTATATATACTTATTTATTTATTTATATTATCTTTAAATTATCGATATGACCAATGAACTACCAATTCGACCAAGAAACTAATCACTCACTGTATTTTTTATTTGATTACTAGTCTAATTATGGTATCAATGAGTAAACTGTAAAAGTAATTCAGCACAAAAAAAATATAAATATCAGTTCTTTCAAAATAGGAAAGTAGCAATCACGCATTCACAAATGGCAGCATCTACATCCCGACTCCTCATCCAATCCTCTCCACTTCCCATTCACTTCTTTCACCGGCAACAGCTTCTCTCCACCAATTTTTCCCTCCTCGACCGCTCATCCTTCTTTCCCAACCGACCCAAACACTCCTCCTTCCCAATCCTCGCTCAAGCCAAACGAAACTCAACAACCAAACAACAAGTTGCCACACGTAAGGATAACCCAAATGACTTTTTTTATTACGTCATGAATAATATAAATTTAATTTTTAGTTTTTGTTTAATGCAGCTGCTGATATAGAATTCGAACCGCCTCTCAAAATCCTGGAGTATCCGGACCCCATATTAAGAGCGAGAAATAAAAGAGTTGAGAATTTTGACAATAATTTGAAAAAGCTTGTTAACGAAATGTTCGATGTTATGTATAGGTGAGTTTCTTTTTATATTTTTCTTCATTTTGATAGATTATATTTTCATTTCGCATAGTATTATGAGTGAATTTACATGGTTTGTTTGGTAATGTAGTTATTGAATGTAGTTAAGTATGTGTTTGGTTTTGGATAGAACTGATGGGATTGGATTGTCGGCGCCGCAAGTGGGGATTAATGTGCGGCTAATGGTGTTTAATCCAGCTGGGGAACGTGGTGAGGGTGAGGAAATTGTGCTTGTTAATCCGAGGGTTAATAAATACTCTTTCAAGAAAGTGCCTTTTACTGAAGGATGTTTGTCATTTCCTGGGATTAATGCAGATGTGCAGGTGAAATTTGATTGACTTTGTTGCTTTGTAGTGTTATGTAGCTGGTGTTGGATCATGATTGTGGAATTAATTGTATTGGAAATTTCCTGTTTGTGCTTGTAGAGACCGGAATCTGTAAAGATTGATGCGAGGGATATAAATGGTGCAAGGTTCAGTGTCAGCTTGTCGGGTCTACCTGCACGAATTTTTCAGCATGAGTTTGATCACCTGGAGGTTGTTGATTCATTACATTCTATATTGGTACTTCTTGGTTTGAGTAACTTATAGATTATGTCTCTAGTTAATCAATTGTGAGATGAATGCGGAATGCCTCTATCGTTATAGTGTTAAAAGGGTTTTGTTGTGCAAGCTTGGCTTGGTTAAACTAAAACGTGTGGTTGTGGAATGTGTGTTTATTACTTGTAAATCATGTTACCCCTGTTTTGCTCTTAATTTGACTGGCATTTGTGTTCATACCTACCATTCACCAATTAAAGAATACCAAATTACCCCTGTTTTTTCACATTGTGATGTGGGTTCGTTTCTTTAATTTTAATGTATGTTTCCTTTTCTAATCTGATTGTGATCCTTCAGGGAATTTTGTTCTTTGATAGAATGACTGACGAAGTACTTGACAGTATTTGCACACAACTACAGGTAAGAGTATGCATGTTAATGGTCAAAAAAGAAATACTTGGTTTGTTTCAATGTGATAATATGCACGGTTTCTTGGTGAATATATTTTTTTTAACTTTTTTTTAGAAAGCCTACTTTTAGCAATTGCCATATGAAATACTAATTTCCATTGCTGGGATTGTCTTTTGGATAATTTATTTTCCATACAAGGATGATATTTTGTGGCAATTGAGAGCATGTCCCGGCAATACTCTTAAATACCCGCATGTCAAACTACTTTTATTCCCACTCTTATTTTAGTTGTTCTTGAAATTTGTGCTGTCTTCAACTATACTCCCTTCCACAACTTAAAATGAGAGTGACTTTTTTACTCTTGTATAGGGGTTTTGTATTTGAATCTTTAGTTAGATTAAGAAAGAGGTGATTTTAAGTGTGTTGTTGGAGATGATTTTTTCCTAAAGTGAGAAAAGAGGTTAAATTAAATGCCTGGTTGGGAATGCTCAAAGGTTGATAAGATTTTTTCGTCTCTATCCAGATTTTTCTTGGAGGAATAAGTCTAGTCTTGTTAAGACTGCTATATATCTTCGTGTGATTATCTTTCTTATCTCTAAACTTTGTATTGTAATTTCATATAAGTATGTGTCGTCCATTTGGCAGTATCCATGTATCCCCAGATAACTAGCTTATTAATTTTCTTGTTCCCTCATCAATCTTATGTAGGACTTAGAAAAGAAGTATGAGGATAGAACTGGACTTCCAAGCCCTGAACGAATAGAGACACGCAAAGCAAGGAAAGTCGCTGTTGGTTTTGGAAAATCATGATTATGGATGTGGATTGTGAGGATTTAACAATTCAGGTGTTTATAGGAGAACAGGTGTTACTCTGTTGCGACAGATTAGGGACTTCCTGATAGAGAAAGAGAAGGTATGAGACAAGTCGACGGATGGTTGCTACACTGCCAGGTTCAGGTTGTATTGTTTGTCACCTCTAACTAGGACTGCTCACAGGTACAATGTATTGAATTAGGGTTTATGACGGTTTTACTATGAATTTAATTACTATTTGTAAAAATGTGCACTTATGATTTTTATGATAAAAATGTTCAGTAATCTGTATGATTTTTATGATAAAAATGTCCAGTTTTATTCACTGTATTTATAATGTGCTCATTTTATTTAAAAGGATAAGAAGGAAAACAAACAAATTTACCATCCTCTTAAATCATGATGGAATAAGACAATTATGTCATTCTTAAATTGAATATTTTTACTACAATAGTATCTGTAATTCCTTTTTCAAAATGTTTTTTTCTTATTTTTTGGATTTTAGTTACAGAAAGTTCTAAAAGTATTTTTCGGCATAAACTTTTTTAAACAATTTGAAGCATTTCAACTATTTTGAATTATTTGAACTATTATGAACAATTTGAAATATTTTTATGAATTATTATTTACAAAATATAAACAATTTTATGATTGTGAGTCCTTCAAACCTTCTCAAACTTTTTGAACTCCTTTCAATATTTTAATTATAGAAATTTTATGCATAAAGCTTGTTTAATATGATTTTAAAATGGTTTAGAAAGGTACAAAATGATTCAAAATGTATCATCTTATGTTAAAGTTAGTTCATGGTAAAAACAAGTTTAATATGAGTCAAAATAGTTTTTAAGAGTTTAAAACACTTCTATTTGGTTTAATATGGTTCAAATTATTTTAAGAGAGTTGAAAATTATTCAAATATTTTAAAAAAATTTAAAATAGATCAAAATAGTTATAAATGGTTCAACTTGTTCAAAAAAGTTCAAATTGTTTCTAAAATAGTTATAAATGGTTCAACTGGTTCAAAAAAAGTTCAAAAAAAATTTAGTACTCACATTCCAAGTTTACTCGCTAAAATTAGAATCATATTTTATTTCATGTATATAAATTGTAAATAAAAAACAATATACCATTTAAAATATATAAAAATAAACATAATTCATCCTCATTTAGATTTTGGACTGTTTCTTTGATTTTAATAGGTTTGTTAGAATTTTAACCAATTTTACAAACATATAAGAACTTCAACTGTAATAGAGTTAAAAGAACTTCTAAACTGGTATAATGTTCTTTCAGTACTAAAAGTAGATTCAAAAATCATAGTTGAAATTTGAATAACAAAATCTCCTAAACTTAGAAAATGTAGGTGAGTAAGAGAAAGGAAAAGGAATGAGAGTGTTAAGACTTGAGAAAGGAAGACTATTCTGATAAAGATAAGTTTTTAAAAATATATCTCTAATCACACAATTATAGATGATTAAATGTCAAATAGACAATATATATCAAAAGTCTTGTTGGAATTTCTCTAGAAATCTGCCCAAGAATACAAAGTACACCAAGAATATATTCTTCATTTTTCCAGAATTTCCAAACACATATTTTGATATATGGGTTAAAATTAAAAGAGAGAATGCAAGAGAGTTTGAGCTGATGTGTTTTCAACATTCACATAGAAATGAACTTCATTGCCTAAATACAAAAATTAAACATCAAAATTTGATTGAGTGTAAAATTGGTTACTTCAAAAACTAAAAAATAGAGATGCTCAAGACAAAACTGAATCAAAACACATCTTCAATTTTCATTTTTGTCTTACAACATTGAAATCGTCAAGTTTCAACACTCCTTAATTTAAGTGCTGCAAACTCCAATCACCACCTCAAATCATCAAACTTTGGTTTGCACAAAGTCTTCATAAACAAATCGACGAGTTGATTTTTAGCTTTGCAACAAACCAATTCTGCATTTTCAGTCTTCAAATAAATCACCAAATTACCATGAGCCTCAACGTCTGATCAAATCACCTTCAGACACAAATACTAAAAGTCTAAACACTTGATTTCCATTCCCAAACTGTTTCTTTAAACTTTGGAATTTCATTTTAGAATATAAACTCAAGAAAAATGAGTGAAATCATCAGTGTAATAACAACATATACGTTGCAATTAAATAAACTTGTCATATTGGTTCCACAAACTTCATAATGAACCAACACAAGCTTTTTATTTGCTTCCAATACTTCAACTTTAGGAAACGAAATCTCTTTTGCTTTCCAATTTGATAAGCAAGTTTTCTTTTCCTTCTTAATTCTTGAAGCATCTCCTACAAGTTCTTCCATTTCTGCAGTCTTCTCGAATCATTTGCCAACAAAATTCTCAAAATGCTTCTTTTCTAACAGTGATAGCAAGAAGGATACTTCTTCCTTTGTCCACCTTTTTCTCTATCATCTTCATATCTATTTTTTTTTCTTGATTTCACATCTTGAGTTGTCAACTTGCTTAGCTTCAAATGAACTTTGAGTGCGATTCTTATGCCTAATTACCCACCCATTTTGTAACATTATGATCTTAAAACCTATGATTATTGAAATAATTAACATAATTAAGAATGAATTAAATAAATTAATATTTTGAGTGACGTTAGGATTATTATTAAACAAGAATACATATGAAAGAAAATTTGATTCATATTCTAGGTAAAAATTGTTCGTAAAATAGACTCAAGTATATAATCGGCGAAATTTTTACAGATTTCCATAGAGTACGCTCTATGCGTGGCGGTCGCGACCACCCGTAATCATTACCCGGTATGAGAGAAAAACGAGTAGTGGCAGTGACCACGTGTAATCAGCTGTGACCGCAGGTATTTTGTTGATTTGGCAGATTTTCAAAAAGATTGGAAATTAAAGCAGGAGGTAGCTAAGCTGAGGTTTATAAAAGGAAATACAAGAAGAATGAACAAAAGAGGAGGAAAAGAAATAGAGAATAGAGAGAGTTGCGAGCGAGGGAGAGATAGGGAGAAAAAGAGAGTTTTTGAGAGATTTAGTTAGAAATTAAGTTGGAAATATTCGATTGAGCGTAAGATTGAGCCGAGGAATCGATTAATATAATCGGTATAGAAATCCAAGGAGAAAATGATAAAGAATGTACGAAATTCAAAAGAGTTTATCGATGATTAAACGTTAATTTAGATTGGAACTAGAATTGTTGATAGTTGATGAAAATAGAAAAATTGATGAAATTGATATAGGATCATGCATAGGAATATGTTGATTATATTGTTTGTTATGGAGAGTTCTATTTATGATTATATAGGACGATAGACTAGACAAGCAGATCAGGATCAGAGCCCACGTCACAATGAGTATTTGAGTTAGTAGGTGAGTAATCTAACTCACTTTTAAATACGGTTAATTAGTAGTTATATTTGCAATGGAATGGTAAACTATGAAAATGAATATATGTGCATATGAATATGTTTAAATAGAAATGTATATATGTGATTTAATAATCAAACAGGTATACAAAATACGAAATGAATTGCAATCAGCTACGTGATTGAATCCTATACGATTGCACAATTATATGTATATGTATATTCATTGTTGGTTATTGATATTGGTAGTGATTGTTATTGGCAGAGATTGTTATTAGCGATGATTATATATAGTATGATCGATCATACGGAGACAAGTGTTATTACTGGAGGCACGAGTATATTACTAGAGACGAGAGTATAAGATCGATTTCATTTGATATGATATAAAATACAGAAAGATGACATAGTATGATTATTAGGAATACGAACAGGAATTGTTTATGTTATTATGTTTAAGAATTAAATGATTACTCACTGAGCTTGCAATTCACCAATGTGCGAATTGTATATTTTGTTTTTAGGATCAGTTAGATAGCCAAAGTAGATTAAGAGGATATCCACAGGTGGGTCGACTGTAACGACCTAAAATTTGGCTTAATAAAACTTTAAATAAAATATAAATGAAATTGAGCATAAATTTTTCGCGAGTTAATTATAAAAATAATAAATTAAATGGAAAGTTGGGAAAGTTGAGAATTTGTTTATAATTAATTAATAAGTTAAACAGAATCATAATCGGGGTTGTTTAGACGAGCGGAAAGGTCGAGAGCTAAGTGGACGGTTAAAAGGGTAGAATCGTCCAAACCGAGCCTATATATATGTATTTTTGTTCCTCTGTCTCTCTACAACTCCTCACTCACGTTTTCTCTCTCCTCTTTCCGTTCCAAAGCTCAAAAACCCTAAACCTCATCGACTTCCACAAAATCTTAGTGATTTGGAGTTTCAGAATCTGTCGGAGATCTGAATTCGGTAAGATTTCTTGTGTAGGATTCTTAAAATCTCTTTTTTGATCATACCTAACTTTCCGACGCAGTATCTCTTTCATATAAGCTTCGATTTGAGCAAAATATGGCTCGTTGGAAAGCTTAATGTGTGTACTATCCATTAGTAACCATTTTTTGTGTTAATTCATGGATTAGGTACCTGAAATCGGTGCTTGAAGACGGACATGTCAAAGTGACGAGTTTGGGTTTCCTAACCCTATGTTCGTTTTGAAGTATCGTTGTTTAGGTAAGATTCTTCGGGCTCTATTGAGGTTATTTTAAGGGTCAATTTAATTGTGTCTTAATTAATGAGTGAATATGGATCGAGGATAGGAATTTGCTTAGGGTTTCGAAAAGGAAATCGATGGAAATAGGGTATAATCTTTGTATCGGAAAGTAGAAAACGTAAAAACATATCTAATTAAATCTATAGGAAACATTGAAGATGATTGGTCTGAAGGAAAGAATAAGTTAGATGAAGGTGGTTGGTGAGAAGTATTAATGAGAGGGGGAATAAAGAAAAGAAATGGGTCATTTAAAACTTAGACAAACATAAGAACATCACTCATTTATCGTTTAACATAAACTTATGCATATATATGATTAATGTAATCCTTAATTGTTAATAGGAGGACCTAATCAAGGCGAGGGTGGTTCCCAGTCTGGACATTAGGCGAGTCTTGCGAGGTAAGTGACACGAATGCAACCATCCTTATGTGTATTATATGAATGACAATTTGTTTTGATTCGTGTGTTGGATATAAGAGTTGATTTTGATTGATGTTAAGATTGGTTATGATGATATTATGTGGAGTGCTAACTGTGTAAGTAGGGTATGATTGACTATAAGTGATTAAAATTGTGGATGTGGTCACATATTGTTATGTTCGTGTGTGATCGAGTTAATGTTGTGTTGGGCATGAACATGTTACTGTTTCGGTGTGGCTTAAAAATGGAGTCTTGTGTGATTGATGATGTTTTATTTGACATTGATGAATTAGATATAGTGATATGTGTTCAGATTATTGTTATATGAATTGAATTATTGAGATGGTGTGCTTATGGATGTGATAATTGTACTAAGATGTTTGAATTCTATAATGAATTCTAAGTACGATAGGTTGAATGGATTAAGTGCATGATTGGTGACATAGTGTATATGTAGCAGTCATGCATGAAGGTTCTTGTTAAGCATGTAAAACTTAAAGGATAAAGGCTCTTAATGAGCAAAAGAATTGATGAGGGATTGATGAGGGAGTGGTTATAGCACTCAGTGTGCAAACATTTGGTGCTTAGTGCATAATGTTTTTAGTGCTTAGTGCACAATATTTCAGGTAGTATATAAAACATGCTACACCAGGCCCAGTGGTTGAATATTCGATACACAGACGTGTGTACGAATGTGCCAGGCCAAAACAGGGCGATAAAAAGGCCAAAACAAGGCGTAATATGGATATCCAATAATTATAACCACAACACTCGGCCGAAAGGCCCATTTGCAAACGTCAGTTATATGGCCAAAACAGGGCGTAAAATAAAATTAAACTGATACTATGAGTGATCATAGAAGTAGGCCTTATGGGTCACACATTCATATTCCAATGTTTCACATGTATTAGCCTGTGAATTGAGTTTATATATCAAGCTGTTTGTATGAAACATTGTGAATGAAATATTGTGAATATTTATATGAAATTGAGGATTTGTTGATTGGAGTGAATCATGTTGTGTGTTGTGGCATGATTGTGCTGTTTTGTGATGAATTTGAGGTGTGATTTGAGATATTGAAGTTGAATTGATTATAGGTGAGGTTGGTTTGAATGTTTGTGAAGGAGTTGTGTAAAATGTGGTATTGGTTGAGTTTTGACAGACAGTCCGGGATCCACGCGAGGTGGCCTCAATGTACGCGGTGTAGCCTTGATCACGCGTACTATGAAGTCGACCATGCGTTTGTCTGCGCCCAGACTACGTGCAGTGGCAGCGACCCCGCGTACTCCTTGGCCACAACGCATAGTCTAGGTTGACACCGTTTGGATCTCTGGGTGCTGCTTGGTTTGGCTGAAATGGATACATTATGTGTGAATGTTTTAAGTATGGTTGCTACTTTGTGATTTATGGTATATGATGATAAATTTAACTATGATTTTGTTTATAATGTGACTTGATTTGAGC
>CANYCX011560010.1:0-14988 GCA_948193385.1 Breynia disticha f. nivosa | reverse complement strand
GCTTAGGAACGATTAGGAGAAGTTGGGAGAGTGTTTGGTATGTTTGGGGTTGTTTTTGCCCCGTTTGAAATGTTCTCGGCCTACTTAATGACCTGTCCAGACCCCCGATAACGTTCATTACGCTGCCCGTAACGTTCATTATGGAAAATGCAGTTTTTCTGAATTTCAGCCCAGGGTAACGTTCATTACCACTGAGCCTAATGAATGTTACTCCTGGTAATGTTCATTACCCTGGTTGGTAATGAACGCTACAGATGTCCAGCCTGCACTACTTAGTCATTTTCGACTCTTTTCGATTTCCGATGATCGTACACTCCTATATACGCATTCCCCAACCTGAATAAACATCTTTTTAACTAAATTATCACCCATTAACATCAATTTTAGCATCATTTACATTAGTCACATGATTAAACTCATTATCTTTACATGTTCTTAAATCGTAGCATTATTCCCTCGATTTAGGCTAGACGAATTTTCGGGGCGTTATAGTACCGATGCACTTAGAAATACTCAGTCTCACATAACACCCTCTCGCCTATCAAGTGCGCTTAGAAATATTCAGTCTCGCACTTGTGGCACCAATCAACCATCCATGACCAATGTGCTTAGAAATACTCAATCTCACATTGTCATTTCTTCTCACGTTCATCAACGGAGTGTCTATGTGCTTAGAAGTGACATTCCAAACCACACAACTTGGCAATGGAGTGTCCATGACCAATGTGCCCTAAACCCTAAATTGAGAAATATATTACACATTGGTCACTTCTCAAAAATAAAAGTACCATAAATTGAGAAATATTTTTTAAAATAAAATGATAATTTCTTTTGATTCAACCATTAATTGAGATTTATTTTTTTTGTTCTACATTTATGGAAAAATGCCCTATATTAAAATTAAACCAAAATTAATCATGTATAAAAAATAAAAATAATTATAAGTAGTAATATTATTGTTACTTAGCTAAATTTACTTGTATAACAAGTTGCAAGTAACCTCAATTAAATAAAATGTCAAGTGTCAATATAGTAGAGGAAGTGTTGAAAAGAGATTATTAGAGAAAGTTTCCTTAACATTCCTCTATAAAAAAATTACTTAATGACACACAACTTCAACCTCTTTTTTTGACTCACCATTATTACCTTTCCCTTTAAAATTAAAACCAACAACACAAACACTAATGTTTTGTTTGTTTGACAAAAATCAATTTCCTGTGAAAAATATTTTCCTTTCTTCAGAATCTTATTTCTCAGAATCATATTTTATAGTATTTCAACTTAAATATTTAAAAATATAAAGAAAATATAATTTTACATTTTAGATAAGAGAAATATTTTCTTTAAAAATATGTTAAGAATAATATTTATTTTCTATTGATTTTTAAGTAATAATTTTTTTTACTTATTTTTTATTGATAATAAATATTGAAAAATAAAAAAAAATTTTAAAAATAAAATTCTCCAAACAAACTTAAACTGCGCATTCAACTCCCTCGGCCCTCTCGCCACTAGACCTGACAAAAACTGACCCGACCCGATAACCTTACACGAAGTTAAGTGGGTTTGGGTTTGCTTAAATGAGTTTGGGTCGTAAAAGGGTTGACCCGTTTATGACTCGTTTAAAATTTTGTTAAACAGGTAAACCCGACATGACCCGAATACAACCCGTTATAACCCGTTAAATATTTTTTTAAAATAAAATATTTATAATATATACAAAATATAATTTTAAAAATATAAACATAATAAATATAAATATTTATTTTACCATTTAGATCTAAATTGAGTTAAGTTAAATATAATAATATAATATATGAATATTATTTTTGAACTAGTAGTGTACTAATATTATGACAAAAATATTTAGTTTACTTAGATTAAAGGTATTTAGTAAACGGGTCGAGTTACCCGTTTAATAAACGGGTCGGGTTCGGGTTTTAATTCTTGACCCGTTTATTAAACGGGTCGGGTTCAGGTTTAGCATAATCATATTAATGGGTCATGTCGACCCGACCCGAACTCGACCCGTGAACCCGTTTTGCCAGGTCTACTCGCCACATTGCCAAATATAAAACCAATGTTTCAAACCTTTTATGATTGAGGAGAATATTTTGACCCCCAATTCTCTTTCTTTTTTTTTTTTTACAAAAAAATACAAGATTCAAACTTGTTTTTAATTGCTCCAAAACGTGCGGCAGAGGTTTTCAATTTGAATTCATCATTACAAAAGCAATAGAATTTCTTATTATGTTTGCTCTTTGAGGAAGACCTTTCTTGTCAACATTATATTCTTTATTTAACTTGTATAATTCCATTTCCGAATTCCAATTAATGAAGGTATCTCATACGAGTTTAAGACTCTGTATACTTGGATGAAATAATTTTTTATAAAAATGTATTTTTAATTTTTTAATGTTTATTATCAATAAAAAATAAATTAATAAAATTATAATTTAAAAATTAACAAAAAATAATAATTATCTTAACATATTTTTTTAAAAAATATTTTTATATCCAAAATAAAAAATTATAACTTTCTTTATATTTTTAAATATTTAAATATAATATAGCATAAAATATGATTCTAAAAAATAAAATTCAAAAACATTGAAAATATTTTTATAAGAAAATTATTTTCCAAACGAACAAATCATAAGTAATGAAGATATAGGCCATGGACGAAAACAGTGATTGTTGAAACAATGCGAGTAAAAATAATGTACTATGATAAGTATAGGGACCATTTGGGTAATTGCTATAAGAAAATCCATATTTCGTTTGATACAAGGCATCGGTATTTTGAACATAACATCCATGGCCGACAATGATTGTTGATCTGTTAACAACTACGCGGTTTCTTAACCAACTTCCTCTACCAAAATTGTTGTTCATTCTCTTTCGCCGCTGGTGTGCATCAAGTTGATGAGATTTTTATCACTGCAAACCCATAGAAGGACAAAACAGTACTTTCAGGATGTACCCCTTCACTACATGCAAACCAACAAAACACTTATCTTATCTTACATTTAAATTAGGACGATTTTACCAACATACCCTCATTATTCCAACTAACTCAATACGCTGACAATATTGTATTCATTTCACTCTCCACACTTATTTTCTCACTCAGTTTAGCAATAATATATCTCTGATCTCTAACAATTGCAAAATCCATTTATAATTCTTCAGATTCTCTCTATCTGTATATGCATTCTTCAAGTTATATTCTTGCTTATGGAATAATGCATGAATTAAAGACAGGTTCTTCATGATTCTAAATGATTCAGCTGGTAATGTCACTATCTTCACAATGCAATATCAAAATTCATTTTTTTTATTGGCTTTGGCATCTGGGTTGGCATTTGAAGGTTACCATTTTTGTTTTTGATTGATTGCATTGTGATTAAAAGGTGGTCGTGCTCGCTTTTAGTTTCTGGCATCGTTTAGTTTCTTGTTTTTTTTTTTGACATGTTTAGTTTCTTGTTTATATGCGCATGTTAGTGGTATTGATAGTGGCGGAGTTTATTTTGAAAGGTTCTTGGTCAGTTGAGGTTGTTTGAAATGGTTTGATATGAGAAAATTGATGGTTGGTATTTTTTGTTGGATTGATGCTATCTGTGATTTGGCTTTTCTCATTAATGAGGTTTTTTCTCCGGAATTCAAGTTTTAATCATTTTTGATGCGGAGAGTGTTTCATGATCCTTGGAAGTATGGTTTGAAACGATGAAAACTTTTAATAGAAGTAAGTCTTTGAATCAGCGAGCATTAGGCGTTGGTACCCAAAGATCATTGAGTTTTGGAAGCCTCAGAGTGAATCGTTCGAGCTTAGTCTCGCAGTGGTTTTGTGTGCTTGTCATGATTGGGTCGTTGCTATCATTTTTTGTGGTCATTGGAGGTGGTTACATTTATGTGCTTCCAAGTCTAAGACAGGGTTTTGGTTCTTCCAAATCCAACAGTAAAGTGGAAGCGGAATACTGTGATATGTTTGATGGTAGTTGGGTTGTGGATGATAATTATCCATTGTACAATGCTTCAGAGTGTCCTTTTGCAGAACAAGGGTTCAATTGCTTGGGAAATGGGCGTACAGCCGGAGAATATTTGAAATGGAGGTGGAAACCAAAGTATTGTGAAATTCCAAAGTTCAATGTGCGTTATATATTAGAGAAGCTACGGAATAAGAGGGTTGTATTCGTTGGCGATTCTATGAGTAGAACACAATGGGAATCATTGATATGTTTGCTCATGACAGGAGTGGAGGACAAAAGAACTGTTTATGAAGTCAATGGGAATAAGATAACAAAACGCATTAGATTTTTAGGTGTTCGGTTTAGCTCCTTTAACATCTCAATTGAGTTTTTTCGTTCAGTTTTCTTGGTACAGCATGGTTGGATTCCTAGACATTCACCTAAACGCGTTCGGTCCACCATTAGATTGGATAGGTTGGATGACATAAGCTATAAATGGGCTGATTCAGATGTTCTCATATTCAACAGTGGACAGTGGTGGGTACCTGGGAAGCTTTTCGAAACGTGAGTTCTCTTGTCACATTTCTATTCCTCTGCTTTCTTTTGTGTTTCTTCAGCATTTTCCTTCCTGATGTTTATTTTAAATATAATATGAGGATGGTGAATGATGGTCTTGTGTAAATACTTCATATAGTTGATGGAGAAATGCATTTTTCTTGATGAACTTCCACTTCTAATTGTTGGTGAATTGATCGAACTTGGCATAAATGATATAAAACACCAAATTAATGTATTGGAATCATGCAGATTTGCTTATATGCATAATTAATGTAATCCATTAAAATGAAGTTACTGTAATCAGCTTGTGGGCACACTTACTCAAGTTTAAAAGTCTCATATTTGTAAATTATTATCGTTCAACAGGAGAGAAATTTCATTGTAAAATGAAATGCAACTGGAAAAACCACCTGGGATTGATGCATATAACATAATTATGCTGTCTGTACATACTGGAACTCCTTTTGAAAGGGCTTGGTTTGACAAAAATATTTGAAAATGTTTTTTAGTAACTTTCAAACAAAATTATTTTTTCTTTTACTTATATCATAGCTTGTTTATTTTTGCTTAAGCAGAAGAACTTCTAAATATTCTTTCGGAGATTACATGTTCCCAAACCTTTCTAATTATACTTGAAAGTCATCGAACAATATGGTGGTTATGGAGAAATATTTGTTCTTATTGACAATACATCCTAAAAAAATCTTTCTTGTTCTTCTTTTGGTTAAAATGGCTTCGAGGGAAAGCCTATTATAGACTCATTCCATGGAAAACAAACATGGTAGGAGGACAAATAAAGCTAAGGATAAGTCAGCTTTAGTTGTCGTATGATAGATTCCCACATTGAATAAAAAGAAAATGTACACTGTTTAAGTGGAGCTCCCTCTCCTACTATCAACCAAGGTTTTAATGGGAGTGACCGATCCATAAGAGGTACTATACCAAATAGTAGACGTTGGTTACAGTTGACCCATGCATGCGTGTCAGTTGGTCTTTCGTTGATAAAGGGAGGGTAGGCTTGGTATCTTATCAATTGGCATCAGAGCTAGCCTCGTTCAATGGAATCTAGTTGCAGAGGGGCTGGCTTGTGGGCCACAAAGGGAAACGTCCACAAAGGGAAACGTTGGTACAAGTGTTTGACCTACACCATGTCAAGTGCTCAACCTACGTGGACGTGGGTCCTCAATGGGTGGGGTATTGATAGCATATGGTTGGGAGAACCAAAGTCCAAAAGCTAACTTGAGATGTGGGAGAGCCCAACCCATATAATTCACACCCACACCCCCTATTTATCTAATGGGGAATTTTATCAATACCCTGCCATTCGAGCTGGCCCCTCCAAAGCCGGGTCTCAGTGGGCAAGAATTGGCTCTGATACCATTTAGTAGGAAGCATGTGAGAGCCACATGTGGTTGGGAGAACCACACCCACTTGAGCGGCGGAAGAGCTCAACCCATATAAAGTATAAACCACACCGAAACACCCTATTGATTCAATGTGGGATCTTATCACCGTCAAGTTAGCTTAATTATCTATTTTTTGTTTTGTTTTGATTCTATTCCTTATTATTCGATTGATGTTAGCTTGTGAAAGATAAGTGTTCTTTGAAGTTTAGTTCAGTTAAAAGTTTGTAGTTCCAGCTTTGGACTTTATTCATTTGATGTATTGAAAGGGCTTCACAATTATCCAATGAGAATCATCGAATTACAAACAATCCTTTGAGATAGATAGCTCTTTCTTTGAGTTTCCGAATAGGCAGCACTCTGCTCAAGCTCCACAATAGGTTCTCATTACAACAACGCCATTAGCCACAACCCCTCTCCTGAAAGTCATCGTCTCGTGACTCGATCTTTGAGCAGAAACCTTAACAATTTGGTATTAGAGTTAGAAGTCATGGGGGACAAGGAAGCATCAAATTTATACCCGATGACCTCATCGTAGAGATGTTCAAGCATCTATCAGATGGCCAAGCCGCACTATCCGCATTCATGGATGGAGGTAACTTACCCAGAAGCCATCTTTTATGAAAATAATTGTACATTTTTTCTACATCGCCCTTGATTCTACCATTATTAAAGGAGTGCACGAATTTACTCATGAGGTTCATAAAATTATTCTATGGCTGAAGGCAGTTTTTTTGGAGGGGAATGAAATGTTCATTCAAGGATATCATTCAAGCCTACCCTATTTTCCAAAGAGAAAAGTCAGTGCACTTGCATCCAACGGGTTTATTTCAGCCACTATTTATTCCAGACTAGGTTTCCGAAAATATTTTCATGGATTTTGTAGAAGGGTTGCGTTGTGTTAAATGCAAATCAATATTATTTGTGTGGTCTATTGGCTGTCCAAGGCAACACATTTCTTGGTTGTGGTGCACCTGGTTATAGTTATTTCCGTTATGCATGTCTTTTGAGAACATATTGAGATTGCATGGAATGCCTTAGTCAGTTTAGTGACAAAGATAAGGCTTATACTAGTCGTTTTTGGAAGGAATAATAACAATTGTGTGGTGCAATTTTGGCCTTCACATCCGCTTACTATCCTCAATTCAACGGCTTGATTGACGTAGTTAATCATATTTTGGAAATGTATCTGCAAAATGTTGTGGGCGATCACCTGAAGGAGTGACTTCGTTGGTTGCCATAGGTGAAGTATTGTTACAACACTTCTTATCACAACTCATTGCAAACGACTTCTTTTAAGCTTGTGTATGGTCGAGAACCACCGCATTTACTGTCATACATGCCAAGGGCAGCTATGGTAGACGCAGTGGATAAGACCTCCTTTGATAGAGATCAGTCATTGGCCATTGCACTCACAAAACTTTTGGCATCTCAACAACACATGAAACACATTTATGATGTTGGCCACAGAGAGGTAATTTTTGAAGTAGGGGCTTGGGTGTGGCTTTGTTTACGTCCTTATAGGCATTCCTTCGCTCACATACACTTTTAGAAGCTATCACCTAAGTATTATGGGCAATTTTAGATTGTGGAGAAGATTGGGCAAGTGAAGTATCGGTTACAATTGTCCACAGATGCAAAATTTCAGAATGTGTTCCATTTCTCCTTGTTGAAGCCATTTGTTGGAGAGCAGCCTACTAAAGTCACTCCTTTGCCGCCCACTCAGAACGGACAGGTTCTTGTTACTCTGTTACAAGTTTTGTGTTCTAGGCTTAGTCATGGAAAATGGGAGATTTTAGTTTAGTGAACTGGATAATCAGTAGCTAAAGCCACTGTCATGAACTTTATCTATTATAAGAGAAAAAGAAAGAAAATGAAGCATGAAGGGGGTGTGCGTTGCAGTTTCCTTTTAGCATTAATATTCTTTGGTCATAGCATTATCTTTTGATCAGATTATTTAGAACTATTGTTTGAATTTCATATTTACATTGAGAAATTAATTATGTAGTTCATTAGAAGAGTTCTACTTATGCTAGATGTCTATGACTTGTTAGCTTGATGTATTATAAATATGGCTTTGCTTCAGTTAATAAAGATGATAAAAAAAGAATTCAACACTAAACAAAGAGATAGATAGTTCTCTCTCTCCCTTCGGGATAGGTGTAGCTCTTTGTATTGAGCTCGAGGATTGGTGTAACTCCATTGTGCACTCCAACCTTTATCACTAAAGGCTGTCGTCATCACTGTGACTAGATCCTGAAATTTAGCCCGTAACATTTTGGTATCAGAGCCAATTGTCATAGGGATGAACAACGACAAGTTCAGCCAGATCGTGCACATGCTCCAGAAACTAACAGCGGGACAGTAAGCCTTGGCACCAAGGCGGAAAAAGTTTGGCGGCAGAACTAGCTTTCCTCTCTACCTAAGTCGACACTTTATTAGTCGCCAAGGAAGAAGAAAGTCCCAACAAGGATGATGTGGAGTTTCAACCAAAGATGGATTCAGAGTCCTATCATACCTGATGTTTTTGTAGGAACTAAGGTGGAAGAAATTACGTTTCGCAGTACACCAAGTTACAAGAAATTGTTGCTAGCAAAAGATCATTAGTTGCGGAAAAAGAAACAATCAATTCTGCGAAAAGAAAAGTCGAACAACAACAAAATGATAGTCATGAGATGCAGATCAATAAGTCATGAGATGCAGATCAATAAGGCTGAAATTTCATTGGCTTCTTATAAGATATTTTGTGGACGGCAGGAAAGAACAAAATTTGATTGGTTTTAGGTCATCACACTATAGCAACAACGAAATTTTGGTTCCTATTTATGTTTGAGCTTGAGGGCAAGCTCAAACATAAATAGGAACCAAAGCTCATTTTGATGGAAGGGAGTGATGTTATGGACTTTATCTATTATAAGAGAAAAAGAAAGAAAATGAAGTAGGGAGGGGGACTTGGATTGTAGTTTCTTTTTAGCATTAATATTCTTTGGTCTTAGCATTATCTTATCATTTGATTATTTAGAACAATTGTTTGAATTTCATATTTACATTGAGAAGTTAGTAATGTAGAGTCGATTCATTAGAAGTGTTCTGCTTATATTAGAAGTCTATGACTAGTTACCTTGATTTATTATAAATATGACTTTGCCTCAGTTAGTAAAGAAGATAAAAAAGAATTCAACACAAAGCAAAGAGATAACTCTCTCTCTCTCTAGCTTCCAGATAGGTGTAGCTATCCGTATTGAGCTCCAGAGTAGGCGTAGCTCCCCTCTGAGCTCCAACTTTTATCACTAAAGGTTCTCGTCATCCTAGTGACTAGATCCTGAAATCTAGAATGTAACAGCCACCTGGGAAGATTTGGAAAATTTCCGTGAACTATATCCTACTTTTGAGTTTGTGGGCAAGCCTGCTTTGGAGGATAAGAATGATGCTATAGACTCATTACATGAAACACAGTATGCGAGGCTGATAAGTCAGGTTTAGTTGCTGTCCAGTCAGCTTAATCATCTCTTTCTGTTTTGTTTTGATTATATTCCTTATTAGTCGATTGAAATTAGCTTGGAAAGATGAGTATTCTTAGAAGCTTAGTTCAGTTAGAATGGAGTTCCAGCTTTGGAGTTTATTCATTCGATGTATTAAAAGGGCTTTGCCATTTTCCAATGAGTATCATCGAACTACAAGCAAACCTTTGAGATAGACAGCTCTTTCTTTGAGCTTCTGAATAGCAGCTCTCTGCTTGAGGCCCCCTATAGGTTCTCATTGCAACAACGTCACTAGGCGCTACTCCAATCCTGCAAGTCATCATCCCGTGACTTGATCCTTCAGCAGAAACCTTAACAAAGCCATCTGATTAAATGAGACAAGAAACCCTGACAGGGCAGCAATTCACTTTTCACATAGAAAATTTTGTTGTGCATCTTGCTATCTATTGATGAATTGGTCCGTTCTTGAAATATGGGAGTTCTGTTCTGGCTTACTATCATCTTGTTTCCTTTGAAGAGAATGATACATTAGGCTTGCTGTAGTTGAGGAAATGGATTCTTTCTTGTGAATATTTTGCTCTTGCGTGCATATTTTTACATCTTTTTCATGCTTGCATATTTTATATTGTCCAGGGGTTGTTATTTCCAGGTTGGAAATGCTGTGAAGCTTGGAATGTCAATTCCCACTGCTTTTGGAATAGCAATGGATACTTGGGCGTCATGGATTGAGAACAGGATCGATATGAACAGAACTAGTGTCTTTTTTCGAACTTTTGAGCCGTCTCATTGGAGGTAATTTTCTAATGCTGATAGCACAATAACTTGTAGAACATTCCTCGAAGGCATTTAAATCTGATTTTTTATGTTTCCTTCTTTTCCTTTTTTAAAAAATGAATTTGGCAAGATTCTTTGGGACATACTGCTTGCATTTGCTTTCTCTCTCGTCCGTGCTATATTTACTGCAGGTTATGTTTTCTTCAAATGACTCTTCTAAACGTTATCATCATTCTCTGTCTCAGTGACAGATCCCATAGGTTGTGTAATGTGACTCATCAACCACTATCAGAAAGAGGTTGGAGGGGAAGAAGCATATTCACTGACACGATACTGCAGGTTACAAAAAATATGAGTGCTCCTGTGACTGTTCTTCACATAACCCCGATGTCAGCTTTCCGGAGTGATGCTCATGTTGGGAAGTGGAATTACAATCTACCTATAGCTGATTGTAGCCACTGGTGTTTACCTGGAGTGCCTGATATCTGGAACGAGATATTTCTCTCATTGTTGTTTTACTGAGGATCATCTCTTTTATCCATACAAGCGAATGTGAGTGATTCTTCTAGTTTCCTCAAAACTATTATTGCCTCAAATCAATGCATTGGCACTTCTGATATTGTCATTTTCAAGTTTTACCTGTATCAGAATGATTCTTCAACTTGTTTTCATTTCTTGGTGCAGGTTTTACATGTACAGCTCAATTTCGCTGCACTGTTTGGCCACCTTTGGCTTATGAAACAGATCCTATATTTTTCGTTTCTTGGTGCAGGTTTTACATGTACAGCTCAATGTCGCTGCACTGTTTGGCCACCTTTGGCTTATGAAACAGATCCTATCTGTTCGCAAGCGGGAATTTGTTCGGGTGATGTTTTAGTTCAGACTCTACAAGTTTTTAGGCAGTAGAGGAAAGGAACTACGGTGAGTTTCTTGAATTTGCTTATGCGTAAAATGTAGAGTTACAGAGAGAAGACAAATTTGTAAGGGAACCCATTCATTCGTTCTTTGTGCAATCTCCTGTGAGGGAGCTGAATTTTGTCTCCAGTAAGTAACCAATTTTGACAGCTTATTTTCATGGAAAAATTCAGACATAAATATCCATATCAAAAGAGAAGGAAATGTTGAAATACAATTGCAAGTTTGTTCTGTTCATTCTCTGCGTTTGTTGATGCCATAATCAGTATAAACAAATTGATTGTTAAAATTATTTTATTGCATTGAACCAACAAATATTTATATGATGCCAAATTAAATAATGTGGTTAATCTCATAATATGCTAACCCGTATGTTTAATACTAACCAATAGTTAAAATAAAATGTCACATTAATTTTTTACATATTATATTATCTATTAATTCCGCTGTATGCCTAAAATATATAATATTTTCCTTCAGAATTAAATCTTTAGGATTAAAGAACAAAATAAATAAATGTTTTCTCTTTTTTGTTAAAAGTAGATAAGCTGGGATGAGGTTTTAGAACAACAAAAAATATATCAAAATATTATTGAAAAAACCAAAGAAAACCAAATAAACATAACAACAGCGCGCGAAAGTAGTACTAGTATTTTAGGAAACTAGTTTTTAGTTATCGTTTTGGTTCGGTTTAATAATACTACTAACACATTGAACCAACTATGCACTCCGTCCGCACAAAACAAAACGTGATATAGCGATGTTTAGGGTCAATGTGTTATCAAAAAAATGTGAGAAGAAAGAACAGAAAAAATATTTTATAGACTTGAAAACATGTATAAACAACTTCTTTAGAGTAATATTTGTTGTTGTGTTACATGCAAATTACTCCAAGACATAATAAATCCCCAAAGATGTAGAGAACCAACTCCTTAAACTTAATGTACCTCATATTCCTTAAATTCAGACTGATCATTGCAAACATGAATTGTTGCACTAGATTCGAACTATTAGTCCTTGGACTTCGTCATTATTGTCATATGTAATTGATTAATCATGCTAATTTGCAAGTCAAAAACTATAGCAACAATTTTAAATTATTTTCATTTCAGCAGTATTACTTATGCCATGTTGGCATGATCGTTTAGTTTTAGCTTTTTTCCACCTGCAATCGTTCTTAAAATGTCCTGATTTTTGGAAAAGAAACCATACTTGCTATCCATTGTAAGAATTTCCACATGCAGAATTAAACATCTCTTGTTATTGTTGTTATCTTTCTTAAGAGTTTATTCTTCATTTGAATATGCTTTAGAAGTTTATCCAAGGATAAATCCTCTAAAGTGTCTAATAATTTTTTCTTATATCCATACCAAGTTTTAGAAAATTTAAAAATTATTTGTGTGATTTGAAAATGATTAGAAACTTCCACTTTTAGATTCTTGAGCTTTGACACCAGAATTTGTAATTCATCGATTCATCACATACTTGTTATTAAGCGTTTCAAACTCCAAATATTTCATACAAATAAATATATTCGTACCTTACTTCTCTGATGTGTATTTCGCTTCAAGCACAACCCAAATTTCCTTAAGAGATTGAATTGATTGAAACGAACCATGTAGACAATCAGACATTGTGTTTAGATTATATCTCTTGTAACGAAATTCATCTTCCTCTCTATTCTTCCTTCTAGCCTTAACCTCTTCAAAATCATCATTGGCTGGTTTAGTCAATTCTACTGTCTTTGGATCAAGGACATAAAGCTTAATTCAGTCAGAAGGAATATGATCTTATCCTTCCTTTGAGTAAAGTTAAAGCCTTTAAAGTGTTTCAACTACTGGGAATAATTCATTCCTAAGGTTAACCTCTAAGGTGCGAAATATAAAATTTTTTCTAAGCTAGCCATACAATAGAATATTTAAGCTAGTCATACAATAGAATATTTAAATTATGTAATTGAAGAACTGAGATAATAAAAATTACATTTTTTCCTTATGAATGTCGTGCACCTTAGTGTTGAGCATAGGAGACTACCCTTGAGTCACTCTCCTTTACTATCACACACTTGGAAGGAATTGAGGAGAATGACAACTCTCAATTTCTAATTCTACTTGAGAACCTGTAAGATAGAAAAACCACCCTAAAAATCATGTGTAACCCAAATCTGCTCATGGGATGGTTTATGTTGAAAGTCATACATGCTTCTGATGTGCTTTCTTTTTTAATCTCAAATCAACACAGTAGAATTCAAAAACATGCCAAAACATGATTTCACATAGGAGCATCTCATGCAAAACATTAAGATCTAGAAAATTCTATGGTTAGCTGGTTGCTTTTGAAGCGTGCTTTACCAAAAACCTTTAGAAACACCAACTGAGAGGCTATCAATGGATTGCCTCCTCTACAGTCTCAAACACATTTAAACAAAATTTGATCAATGCATAGTACTAGCTCCTTTTTCAACTTCCTTAAACTATCATTGGAACTAACAATAACAAGAATATGATTCCTCTTTTTCTTCCGTGAGGTTCACGTTGTCTGAATCAAGAATAAGAGAGTTCTTTCTTTTTTCTGAACATAAGTGGACTACTATAGAGAGAAGGAGAGAGTGTGGCATGTAAAGAGAGGAGGGCGGATCACTCTAATATGGGCTTTTACTGAGTCCCTTAGACTTATATAGCATGTTTGCTTCCTATTTTCTCTCTAAACCTAGGTCTTTATTTTAAGTAAGACTAATTAAAATAAAACCCCTTTAAATCCATTTCAAGGCCATGTGCCACATTTATTGGGCCTTACTATGTTCATTGATCATATATGCATGCCCAGACTATTTGTCTGAGTAAATTATCCCAAATATGTGTTCTTAAGAAATACCAAAAATGCCCTTTTTAACAATCCGTTCACGTGTGTTCCTATGTCCTTTCAAACTTGGCATTAGGAAATAAAACTTCCTAAATGTCATATATGCACTCTAGCAAGTCATACTAACAATATAAATTGAATGGAAATACATTTGGCATTTACTCATCTTTATGCAATCTTACATATCCTTGATCCTCAAATATCATAATTAACACAAGGCATGGGCATAATCATCCTCGTAGACTAATTCTTTCCCTGATATCTTAGTAACACTAATAATTTAATTAAATAATAAAACACATTAATTCATCTGGGTGTGGCCATACAATTTTTCAGTACACTGATCAACAGATGCGATGACATTCTCTATCATCTTGAGATGGATAATCTAAAACATCATATACTTATTACGTTCTTAATCATATTATTAACTAAATTATTAATCAATTGAAATACGTATAATAAAAAAACTTTTTCTTTTATCCTTTCATATTCTCAATTTATCTATTAATAAATATCATTGGTTAATTGAATAGTAAATTGGTAACTTATTTAAGCAGCAGAGGCAAAACAATGTAAGAGCACGACTTGTGTTTCTTGCAGTTCATATGAGCACGGCTCGTGTTGATCAACACTCCCATAGGCACGATCTCGTGTTGATTGAACACGACCTGTGTTCATTCAACATGATCAACGTGTCATTTAAGCAAAGCCCGTGTTGACTCACTGCAACCTAAGATCAACCTGTTCAGTTCATCTTATACTTGTACATTTCTCATACTATATCAATTATATCAATCATCATCAACAATACCATTTTTCACATGTATCTATTATTACCATCTTGTACGTTAACTTGTACTATATCAAAAAACAACAAACTCATATATATATATATACAACCAAAAGTCAACCACATATTGTAACGCCCTCCATTTTTAAGAATTTTTAGAATTTTCGAATTATTTTATAAATATGCGAATAAATTTTTCGCAAGATATTTTTAATTAAATATTGGTGGGAGAG
>CANYCX011559527.1:0-13980 GCA_948193385.1 Breynia disticha f. nivosa | reverse complement strand
GGCTTGATCGAGGTATGCCTTCTGCCCAGCTCAAGTTACTTATCATATCGAGTCTCGATAGAGACTTTGACAAGTCTCGATCGAGACTTGTCTTCTGATTCACAATGTCATCCATCGTGCCCGAGTCTCGATCGAGGCTATTCAAAGCTCGATCGAGACATGTAGTCTGTTTGAGCTGACCTTTATTTTTGACTGAGTCTCGATCGAGACTCCAAGAATCTCGAACGAGATTGGTCTTCTGTCCGCATCATTCTTGTATTTCAACCGAGTCTCGATCGAGGTACAACATGCCTCGATCGAGACTTGTATTCTTCCTGAGCAATTCCAATTCCTCTAAAATACGTCTGCTCACGATTTTCCGTCGAATTGTAACGAATTTCCCGCATTTGCAAGCGTACCTAGATAACAACATAAACATAAGAAAACTCTAACATTTATGCATTTTATCTATCAAAATATAACGAAAACAGGCTATAATATAAGTAGAATAGATGTGCATAATTAGCCTTATCAGCCCCCAATTTTCGTTGTATCAATTTTCTCTTTACAATGAATAATCTAGCATTTCCAATGCAAAAAAGGCTAATTAGAAAAATAGCATACATAAATATCTGAATCATCGAAATTACTACAAAAGAGCCTTTCAATGAGAATTTTGTTTTTTTGTTTTCACCACATAAAAGTTTTTAAAAAAAAAATTTGAATTACAATATTAATCTAACATCATGTTGATATGAGTAAAGGTACAAATTTATCTCTAGTGTTTTGGCTCAATGGTGTCTCAATGGAAAAATATTGTAGTAATTGTGTGTACGATCACTTCTAGAGTTCCATATTGTGAAAAAGTCATTTTTATATGTCTTTAAAATATGAATATTTACATTTTATTTAGTGTGGTTATAGACAATTTAATGTATTAATTTACATATATGACATTTTCTATTATTTAGAAAATTTAATGAAAGAGTTAAATACAAATTTTTTAATTCTCCAATTTTTATTTCTCACCAAAACATAACACCTTCAAATTATCTTTCACCCATATTAAAACTCATTATTTCCCAAATCGTGTTTATCACATAACTGTTCTTTTTTGTTATTTTCATTTATCTCATACCGTAGACATTACTTTACCATTTTCTCTTTGGTTTTCTTATTTTTCTCTCATCATGCTGACGCTACTTTACCATTCTCAAAATAGTAAATTCAGTCTTATACAATTAAATCATTATGCCGAAAGTAGTTAAAGATTTATTGGTTAAAAAGGCAAAAAGAGGAATCTATAAGATACATATGATGAAGTAGAAGTACATAGACCGACAAAAAAATATAAGAAAATCGAAGAGTCGAAGGTTGTTTTAACAGATATTGTGTAAAAATTTCCTCTGATAGTTTTTTTCATTATTCTTGTTTAGTTCGATTATAATATTGTGTCGTAGTGATGATTTTTGTGTTAATTTTTTTATTATGAATTTGTGTGGAAGTTTATAAACTTGTTTTCATATGTAATGATGGATATGTCTTTTGCTTTATGTTGTGAACTCTTGTAAACTTTATTTGAATCTTTATTGGGGTATAATGTTTGTTTGAAAGTAGGTTATATATTAATGTGAAGATATGTGAAGTTTTTAAGTTGAAATATTAAGAATTTTCTTGTTTTCTTTTTTGTATGCATGTTATTACTTGTTTTTTAACTGTTGTTGCAGGCTTTACCAAGTGAGGGTGTTTCATAGGGAACTAAAAATGTTAATGACGAAAGTTCATGAACAAGTTTTTGTTTCAAGTTTTGCCCTTTTATGAAGATACGCAAATAAAAGTTTTTTGTTTCAATGTGAACGTCTATTAACTTGATTTAGAGTCATGTTCATAAGAGATGATTGTGTAGGTATTTTTAAACACAAGAAAATTGTTTCATACATGTAAACTTGCTTTTTGTGAATATTTGTGAACATTCAATAAATATAATTTTTTTTTAATTTTTGTGAACTTTTGAGTACTTTTTACTTCAACTATAAGTTAACTAAAATGCTTAAACTAATATAATTTTAAAACTACTATAAAATTTTGAATTTTTTCTAATGTGAACTCATTTTTAAAATAATAACTGTGAACCTTCGTGAACAACCATGTAAACATAAGTTATCTAGAATGTGTTGTAATGTAAACAAAAAAATATAAAAATAATATAATGTAAAAAATAAAAATAAACTATGTGAATTATTATATGTTAATTAGACGTGCGACTCAACAAACGCGAGTTTTACAAACACGTGAGTGTATGTGAATGTTCTAAAATATGAGGCAGTATAAATTTTTCTCCATTCATTGTATGAAATAGAGACTATGGTAAATTTGAAACATTTTTTTCTCATTTATTGCATTTATTCATGCATTGTGATTTCAACATTCTTTTACTGAATTCGCACGTTTTCTGAAAGTAATTCAATATTTTTTTATGACATGTCGGTTGTCAAAATTAAAATAAAGAAGATTTGTATAATGTCAAATGAATTTTCTTTTTGAATTTGAGTTTTCAAATCTGAGATTTAATTTAGTTGCGATAAAAGTAATTTATGTTTTTAAAAGATTATTTCAGTGATAATATGTGTTGATTTGCAATTACCAAAAAAAGTGTTGATTTGCAAAAAAACCATTATTTTTGGGATTTTTGTTTAAATTGGATTCAAAATGAAATCTGGATATTTCCACAATATAGAGTGTTAGAATGTCTATTAATACAGTTAATTGTTTTTGTAAACTTTCACAATATGTTATCTCAAAGGTGTATGTGTGTGTAATTTTTAATATCCATTTGAAATCATTTTTGATATCAGCCCATTTTATTTAATTGTGATTCAAGCTAAGGTTAATTATACAGCTTCTTACGATGTTTAATTTTTAGATTGCAATAACGTTACTTTTTTTTTATTTTTTTAAGTTGGCTATTTTCGTTATATTTAGAAATAATTTGTTTTCACTTTTATAGTAGACTTTTTATGCTTAGCTCAACAAATCCAACTCATCTATCCCTATCAAATTTATCCACTTATTTTCTACTCTCTTATTTATGGTGGTCCAGTTCATCTTATAAATCTTTCTATTATCACTTAACCAACTTTGTTTTTTCATTCAAACTTACCATTATCTACAATTAGTGTATTATTTCTCTTTCTTTTTCATCCTCTTGTTTATCTGTTTTCTCTATCTTCTGTGTTCTTTTTCATTCTCTTAGTTAAAACATAACTAACTAATATCTTCATTTTTGTTTCTCCACCATCCTCTCTTTTCATCTCTTTTTTCTACAATATATTTCCTTTTTCATTCACTTAGTTGAGTTTTAATAGCAAAAATTCATTAAAGTGCTTAAAATTCTACATCTAAAATAATGAAAAACTACTACAATCTAGAAAAAAACTCTATTTTCTAAGTTATTCTTAAATCACTAATTGTAAATTTTTGGTTTATTTTAATTGTTAATAACTATTGTATACAAACTTCATGTGAATATTTTTACAATTTATATTATGTAAATATAAAAACCTAGGTAATTGGATCTCATCCAACTTTATTGAAAATCAAATCCGATTCAATTAAAAATAACACACTAAAATATTTTGGTAATTAAAATTTTAAAACTTAAGATAAAACTGACTTTAAAGTGCAAAGTAACATTTTTAAACGTTTTGGGTTTCTCAAAATTTTTAAAAAATAAGAACTTATATTTTTAATTGAAAAATAAAAACAAAGTAAACAAAATTTACGAGTAATTTATCTTGTCAAAATTCTTGCATCTTACTCATTAATTGTCCTACCCCATACTACACACCATAACACTAACACTTATCCCATTAACCCTATACCTATTATTTTTCCTCTCACTTTTCTCTTTCCTCTCCCTCTCTCACGCAACCCCACCCACTCTTCCTCCTCTCCTTTCATATTGTCTTCACTTCCTCTTTCCTTCTTCCTTTTTCCCCCTCTCACTTGTCTCTTTCCTCTCCCTCTCTCACGCAGCTTCAGACAAAGTTGTGTCTTTTCAAATTCTAGATATATACGTTTTTGTTGTGTACAAGTATATTTTGAAAAAGGAATAAATTATAGATTTGGATAAATTTAAAATTTTTTGTGTGTAAATCAACCAGCCTTTGTGGATAATCCTACATAATAAATTTGTGATATGTGTGCTTAAATTTATAATTTGCTACTGGGACGCTCATGTTACTAGGTTAAGAGTAACATATTTGGCCAAAGTGTTGTGATTTGAGATCTTCCCTACTAGATTTGGGCTTTGGTGACATAGTCACATAAATCAATTGACTATTTATTGATATAATTACGACGATGTGTGGGTTGTGGTGACCGTTGTCAGCTTGAGATTACAATCCTTGGTAAGATTTGCATCTTAAGATAGAGCAGCAGAGTTATATTTTAACTCATTGACTCAACTCTTATTTGATACAGTGTTTTTTGTTTTGCGGCTGATGCTGCAGAGCATTACGCTTCATATACTTTGAGATGTAGTCACATAGATCAATTGGTTATCTATTGATATAATTACCTACGTTGTACAGGTTTTGGTGACTGTGGTCACATACGCATCTGCTTTGAGGTTACAGTCCTTGGTAAGATTTGTGTCTTGAGATAGAGCAACAAAGTTTATATTTCAACCTGTTGACTCAATCCTTATTTGATACAGTGTTTTTCATTTTATGCTGCAGAACGTTATGCTACATCTACTTTGAGACGAGGTCCCTAGTGAGATTAGCATTTTGGTCTCTAGCCTTAATATATTTGGACATGCTTAATTGTATGCTTGTGTGATTTGTGGAAATATTTTGAAAATGATTTGGATATATCTAACAGTTGTCTGTACTAGTAGTAGTACTACTATGTGGGTTTCCAAAAAAAATATTTTCAAAACCAATTGTATGAGGAGTCTTTAGTCGTCTAGAGTGTCGTGTCTTATTGAGTTTTCTCATCTCCCCCTATTATTTTTCTAGGTATCGAGGAGTATTACGGTATCCTCCAAACATCTTTTGGCAGCAAGACTCGTTTTGACTATGTGAGTCTTTGTCTTGACTCACCACTTGTAGTTGATACTCCATACCCGCCTTCGGATTATTTTAGAACTTACTATCTATTATTTTGTTATACTTTATCTTGGACTTAAAACGATTTTACTTATTTTCATATTTATATGAAATATTTTATAATTTAGTAATTTTAATCATATAATCTAAATTAGCAAGATAATAAGTTTTCACGTAATTTGAGACTTGTACGTTGCGGGTCGGGCTTTCATAGACGGAATATAGCGTACGCTAGTCACATGTACGAAATTAGGTTATGATAGTAAAAGTATTTAGATTTTATTTAATTTTGTTAATAATTTTATATTTTTTATCTTTAATATAAATTAAATGTAAATTGCATATATATTTGATTTTTTATCAAAAATTTTTCTTCATTTTTTGTGTTTTTTTGGCTTTATCTATATTTATATATTTTTTATATTTTCGTGTGATTATGTTTTAATTTTTTTTATTATATCAACCTAATGGATACTTGATATATACTTTTAGAATGAGACATAGTTGATGAAGATAATTGAGATATTAACATAATATATAATTGATATCTTTTTTAACTGATTATGTTAAAGTTCTTTTTAGGGTAAAAATCTATACGATCCCTGAGTAATACCCCTAATAATTTTTTGGCTTTCGAGTTTCCAATATTCACTTTACCGGTCCCTGACATATTGAAAATTGACTACCGTTAATCCTTCTGTTAAATTAAATCTAACAGATTAAGAAGTAAATAATTTACAGGTCCTCTATGTAGTCCTTTCGCTTAATTTACCGGTCTATCTAATCATTTTGCTTAATTTACCGGTCCTTTATTAATGCACACGTGCCAGGGGCAAGACTAACATTTCAACCTTTCTGTTAGCTTAATTTAACAGAAGGATTAACGACAGTCTTTTTCAATATGTTGGGGAGCGATAAAATGAATATTGGAAACTTAAGGACCAGGAAATTATTAGTTGTATTACTCAGGGATCACATAGATTTTTATCCTTCTTTTTAATATATACTAGTTTATTATTTTTCACTTTTCTTGTGTTCTTCATCGATTATACTATTTCATCAACTTCATGCATACTTATATCATATGATAACTTTTTAATATAGACTTAATGATTCTATTACTTAATTTTATTCTGTGTAATCATTTTTGTAACGCTCCTGATGCGGTCTAAATTAAATGCCAAAACAATGCATGTGCAAGCGTACACAGTCAAGTAATAAGGGGAGTCAAAACTCCACCCAATATAAAACCCTAGGGAAATAGCTACATGACATGCGAATTCTTGTTATTTAGTGAAAGTCCAATCGATTAAAGAGTTGATTTTGTGAATCAAAACTAAACTAAGTGAATGAAAATGAGACTAACCTGAAATGCGAGAATCGTAAAGTGTGATTAGATGAAAACTATTGATGGAAATGTAACTTGTGTGAATGAAAACAACTTAATTGAAAAGCAATTAATGTAAAAGCATCAAAAGTAAATCAAAATGAAAATTGTATTGCATTGACATGTAAGTGTGAAATCCAAACAAGTAAACAAGTGCTCAAAGATGTAAAACTCAATACTAAAGTAAACAAGCTACCAACTATAACATCAAAACTTAAAGCAATCAACTTAAACACAAAAACCTAATCCAAAATCACTCAAAAAACATAAAAAAAATTATTCAAGATAAACAGTAAATGTGCGGAAATTGTAAAATAAGCATCATAAAAGCAAAGAAACTTCATCCTAAGCGAATCCCAAATGAAACCCAATGTAAATCCTGCAAAAAACATAAATGGAAATTACAAAGCAATCAAAATAGAATTTAAATGCAGAAAACATAGAGAAATTGTATTCAACATGAAATTAGCAATCAAAATAGAATTTAAATGTAGAAAACATAGAGAAATTGTAATCAACATGAAATTAACTGTGCGGAAATGGAAATCTGCACTAAGAAAGCTTGAAATAATCAAATTAAACCCTTAAAATCTACCCGAAACGAATGAAGAACCCTTAAAATCTACCCAAAACGAATGAAGAACTAAAACCTAATACTCTCTAATACCTAATCTACCAAGACTCTCATTCTTTTCTGTGAAACATGACTTTATCACACTGTTTCTATGCTTGACATGGGCTTGCTGACTCAGGCATGGATCTTGCTATGTGTATTAATCCAATGGCACGATGTTAGCATGTGTAGCATACACCTCATGTTGAAAATAACTCATCATGATCACCGTGTTGAGTAACATGGCTCGTGTTGTACCTAAGAACTCAGCACTATGGGCTTGCACTTAAAAATAGGTTGTGCTTGGAAATCTGGGCCTGAATAGTAGTCCACACGGCCCGTGCTGAATTAGCTTGCCAGGTGTGTTGGCACTGTTTGTGCCTGTTTCTCTCTCAAATCACTGTAAACCTGTCCACATATCTGCCTCAAATAATAATCAATATAGACTATCGATTCAAAAATCAAAATTATGTAAAAACAGCCAACAATTTATAAAGATACGAACTATTATGCAAGAAAGTATCACATTTAAAATAAATGAGTTTTTTCTATCAATTATGATTTTATATGTGATCTTCAGGTAAAATTTATCTAAGATGCGCGAATAATATACAATTTATAATATGAAAATAAGCTCATATTACACGCGCATTAGTTCCTATTTTCTATAAATGTTGAATTATATGTTGGGATAATTATTGGCATACAATAATGATGTTGGATTGTAAAAATCGAGAAAATGTGTCCAAGTGTAAAGCACTCCCAAGGGACACATGTAACGCCCCAGAAATTTATCCTAATAAAACATTATTAAGTGTTTGAGCATTAGAATATTAAATAATAAATAAGAGGGTAGAGATAATTTTTCAAACATGATTGAGGTTGTGGTTCGTTCACACTCTATGTAACGCAAAACGTCCTGCCCGTGGTGTGTTGCACGGCCTGTATTAGGCCAACATATTATAAAATTAACTCTGGAGATTGTTTATGCTGCTTCAGAATACAACCTGTGTGAGTAAAACAATCACAATAGATTTAACTTTCAAAATCAATAAATCCTCTATTAACAATATGTACAACAAACCAAATGACAACAAATTGTTAACAAATAATGTACCTAGAATAAAACCTAACTATCAACTTAAATTCTCAAATAAATAACTAGCAACAACAACTCAAGTATTTCACTTCATAACATCAACTGTCACAACCATCATTCACATATCTATAGGTCATAAAGTCATACAACACAATATATGTTTATGTTTATATTTACAAAATATGTCTAAAGGGAAGAGAGAGAGAGAGAGAGAGAGAGCTCTTGAGCTTCAGTTGTCCGACCTGCTAAGTTACTTCTATCTGCTTCTATCTAACTTATTTGTACTTGAAACAAGATGCACATTTTTATGATCTGCAAAATTCAGTGAGTAATTAATAAACATTGTTTCAACAATCTTACATATATCAATATAAATCATATAACATGTGAACTTATAAAATAAAAAAAAATATTAGCTTACTTTTTAATATTCATTTGCAGATTGATATTATCCATCCCTCGTCTACAAATTCAATCCATCCTCTACATTTTTCCATACAATTCCCTTACCAATAACCTGTACAAAATCCATCCATCCTTTACATTAATAATCTTGTACACATTTGACATATCCCGTACATATTTTACCATCCGTCATCTACAATTCCAACCGTCATCTACAATTCATCCTCCACTTTATAGCATATAATATATACATTTTTTTACTTCAATTCATTCATATAATAACCATATGAATTCATTTTCATCTAACTATCATATATCACGTATCGACATATAATCATCAATATAATCGCATTTAAGTGTGTTAGATTACTCACCTGTTTAGCTGAGGCATACAGAATTTTCTATACATATCAAACAATAATATATAACACAATATAAATATTTACAACAACTCAATATCCTATTTTCATGCATGATTTCACTACTCTTTCATCCTATTCAATTGTTTATTCTTAACAAATTGTTGGGTTTTCTACATGTCTAAAAGGATTGAGCAGCAGGATTTTCAATTAAAAACACATAAAAATACACTCAAAATCACACCATAGCAATTATAGCAACATATTATGGAATAAAGATTTAGACTTAATCATAAATATTAAAGCTTTAAGATTAAAAAAAAAAATCTGTACCTCCTTTCATTGTAGGCTGAATGTGTATGTGCCAAGACCAATTAATTACAGCCTTAAATCAATAATGACTAACTTCAAGACATTCTTATAGGACCCAAGTGTTATCCATCTACAATCAAAAGATACAGAATTAAAAGAAACTAGTGTGCTAAAGGGTTAAACAATTTCACCTCTTTTTTGGTTTCTTGAATGGATTGCTTACAAAAAAAAAACACCAATATGTTTAGTGCCCTTAATCAAACACTAAATCTCAATTTTATTTTTTAAAACGTGAAGAAATCAATGGGGTGTGTTTTGAGGTTGAGATAATTGGCCAAGGCTTAAGGAAGGAGAATAAATAAACAAAACTGGGTTAAAAAGTCTCTCTAAGTGGTTTCTTTTAATGCCATGCATGTATGTGTTTAAGGACAGATTTTAAGATTTTTAAAATCAAAATCAAACTCTCCTAATCTACATCTATATGGTCGGCCAAGAAGAGGTTAAAAGGGTTTGAAATTAGTTTTATTTCTCTCTCCTTTATCTTCTGTAAGAAGATAAGTCTGCTTAATTTTCTCTTCATATTTTTCTCCCTCTTTATTAATTTTAAGATAACATTATCCGAATGATAATCTATATATATATATATATATATACATAAGCTGGTGATTTTTAACAAGAAATTGACAATTGTCACTTTAATTCGTTTACACATGTTCAATTCTTAAAACCCTTACATTTCTTTCTTTTCTTTACAACACACTCATAAGTTAGAATGGGTCTTTCTTCTTTCGGCACATTTATTCTTCTTTACAGCAATCATCAATTAGAATAGGTCCTCTTTAATTTTTTACGTTTTCTTCTTTACAACACTCATAGGTTTGTTTCAATTTTTATGTTTCGTTCTTTACAATACTCATCAGTTAAAATGGGTTTCTCTAACACTATTTACAACGATTTGTGTAAACAAACATTCATCAGCATTCATCAAGGTAAGATTTTCACGGCTGTGGAACATTATATACAACAGTCAAGATTATCAAGCAAGGAGATGATGCAAGATGCTTTTCTTTTCCAAAATGTTAATGGGTTTTCATACATGTATTCTCTCTTTTGTTCATGTATTTGGCCAGAGCAAGCGTTTGAACTTTCTATTGTGAGACTTCTCTGTTAGTGGTGTATAAGCAGAAGATGTTTTTGATTTATTTTTTATGAATTCTAAGCTAAAAAATGTGAACATGTGTGCATATATACTAGAAGTTTTTGATTTATTTTTTATTAATTTTTTATGAATTCTAAGCTAAAAAAATTATGGGATTTGTAAATATGTGTTGTGAAAAGGCATGCTTTAACTTTTTTTTGTGTAAGTGATAAACAGTTTGCTTCATTTTTATACTTTTTTTTAACTTTTTTTTAACTCTGTTACTATTTTCATAGTATCTAATTTCAGAAATTGAATAAAAATACCGAGATTAGTCCAGAAAAACTTCAATATTTTTAATTTTAAATATTATAAGCAAATTTTAATTCTAAGTGTGATTCTGTGCAGAGCAAGGGCAAGAAAGCTAGTTTATGTATTAAATATTAATAAATTATGTTGGGCTTCCCAATTTGTGAGCTTTATCCATTTCGATCGCAATTACCAAAATTAGCCTAATTTCTCTATCTGGTCCAATGACAAGAAATGGCCTATGGTGAAATTTCCTTTTTATGTTTCTTTTATCTGTGTGCGATCCTATAAGACTATTTAATAATAGCAATGAATTTATTAATTCATAAATCATATGCAGTTTCTAGTAAGATACTATGGTCAACTAAATTAAATAGCTGACAAGCAGATGGGTGTAAATGAATTGGGCTACTCGCGAGCTACTCGAGGTTGAACTCGATAAAAGCTCATTTGAGCTTAGCTTATTTATAATCAAGCATGTTCATGAACAAAGTATTAGGCTCGAATAGTTAAACGAGTTGGGTCTCAACAAACTAGTACTTGGCTCGAAAGCTTGCGACATGCTCGCTTAACATTCATGAATAAACTCGATTACATAATTGATTTTTATATTAATACGTAACTTTTATATTTTTTATATTTCAAATATATTTATGATTTATTTAAAAAATGAATTATTATCAGAATAAAATTATATTTTGATAAAATAAATTTTACTATATTAATTAAAATAATAATTTATTATATAAAAATATTAATATATTTACTAAATGTTTTAATTTTTAATTTTACATTAAATAAAATTTTATTTTAATTTTTGTTTCTCGTTAGGTTGCGGACTTTAAATGAGCCTGTTCGCAAACTATATTTTGAACTTGATACAAAACTCGGCTCGAACTTGTGAAATTTTAAATCAGCTGAGCTCGAATACTCCAAAACTCGGCTCGACTCATCTCGTTTATAGCCCTACGAGCGGTGTCAACACTACTACTGCAACTCAAATTCTTCCTTGACCTCTGATATCTTAATTTTGCGTAAGGCATGTATTTAACATCCTTCTTATGTGCTAAATAGCTTTCTTGCTCTCAATGATAAGATTGATAAGTTCAGATGAATGATCTAATCATTCCACTTGGGTGTTGCTGCATTCTACCCAATCTTACCTATCAAGCAGCCAATGATATCTTCTCTCATTATATGAGGGTCAATCACTTCACTTCACTTATACTTCTAATTGCAATCCATCACATACTCATTCATACCCATACTTTTCAACATTTTATGATCACGTTAGACGTATATCAAAGTACACTAGAACTTTCAATAGAAGTCGTAGTGATTTTAGGTTTAAGGAAAAATATTTGATATTGCAAGAGATATACTAAATTTTAGTATTCTCATCAATGATCACTCTCAAAATACGATGTACCACATTGTATCTATGAACTTTGTTAGATATCTCATATCTATTACTTGAAGAACATAATCAACTACAAAGCTCATACTAGTCTTAATTCATTTCCATTCTCATGGAAATAACTAATTAGGAAAATTTAGAATGCCAATCTCAGAACTTTCAGGTTCTACTATTAAAGTCCTCAACCTTGATACTTCAAGTGTTTGATTAGACGTTCATGGATATTTTATTATACACATAGTACAAGACAATATATGAAATGATAAAAACAATATCTCATAATTTTATTAATCATAGTATAAGGTACATATAATGCATTTGGGCTAGGACTTACACTAATACAAATTCCTATCAGCATAGAATCATATATTCTCTATAACTTCCAAATAAAATTTTAGAGTTTAACAATATTTAATTACCTTTTTCATTATTTTATTCCTTCCCACAAGTTCTTTCTTTCTTTAACTTTAGTAATTGAAATTGTTGGAGGCTTAGCTATGGAGATTCTTGAATGGTTTAAAGGTCTTCTTTTTGTTTTCTTGCATGTTTTTCTGTAGAAATGAAACAACTGAGCCTTTTTAAACTCTTTTGCTGCTAGCTCCTTCTTGATTCTTTACCATTTAACACAATTTTTATAGCACAACACGATCGTGTCGCATGACAGCACGACCTGTGCTAACAACACGACCACCATGATCACCATGTTATTTTTCTGTTTCTAAAAGAGCACAACACGCTCACCGTGGTGCTTTACACACCCGACATGCTGCATTTCACTAGGCTATAAATGAGCCTAGTAGTTCGTGAACAACTTGGCGTCCATCTTGTTAAAAGCTTGTTCATGACTCGGCTCATTAATAAATGAGTCAAGCTTTAAAAAAATCTTAGACTCGTTTAAATAAACGAGCCAAGCCTGAACACTCAGGTACTTGGTTAGTAATTCCGTGAACATACTCGTTTAAGAGGCTTGTTTCAGGCTCGTGAACAAGCTCGTAAATTATATAAAGATGTACATTTTTATCAAATTTAAGTGTACGAAGTGTATACAAGATAAATTTTATACATACAAAGTACACAATATGAAGTCATGAATAATGTGTGATTTGTTTTAAGTAAATACATACATCAGAAACTATAAATTTTCATTTAAATAAAAAATTCTAATGTTAAATATATTTATTTGTTCTAAGTGAATTAACCTAAAAATTTATTTTTATATCATTACTAATTATAGTATGTAGCGTAAAACTACATAGTTTTTTACACAAAACAACATAGTTTTAACACTAATTTATCTCACTTCACCCTAATTCTAATATTTTTAATCACATGATGTCAATTAGATAGTCACCACTCTTAAACATTATTTTTTTCAATCATTATCAGATTGTTCTCTACTTTTCTCTACTCTCACAACTACTGCCTTATAAACCTCCAAACTCATCACTTGTTGTTGTGACTCTTTGTCATTCAGTCGTTCTCTCGTTGTCAAACAAATTATATTTTAATTTTTGTTTAGTCAAGCTCGGTAAAGCTCGTGAACAGGCTCGTTAGCTCGCGACCTTTAAATGAACCGAGTTTGGACACGATTTTGAGTTCGTCAAGAAAGCTTGGCTCGAGCTCATACTCGTGAAATTTTAAACGAGTCGAGCTTAAACACTCCAAAACTCGGCTCGGCTCGGCTCGTTTATAGCCCTTATTTCACTTAATATTTTCTGATTCTAACATTGTTCATATATTGTCTGTCATTTTTACTCTGTTTCGTATAATTACTATTTCGTATAATTATACATACATATGCATTCATAAGACCTATATAATATGAAAAAAATACAATTGGTTTACATTTGG
>CANYCX011559343.1:0-15714 GCA_948193385.1 Breynia disticha f. nivosa | reverse complement strand
ACTTTTAATAAAAGCAGTTTTTTAGTGTTACCAAACACTCAAAACTGCTTTTGGTGGCTAAAAGCAGCTTTAGCTTTTTGGAAAAGCAATACCAAACGGGGCCTAAGTTACACTAAAGAAAGTAGTATGAAAAGTAAATGTGCGAGAAATTAAATAAAAGAAAAGAATTTGGATTAAACTTGATTGAACGAAAGCTTAAACTTGAAACATTCGAAAATGATTGATTTGTCATTGCAAGTAATCTTACGTGTATCTCTGAACAAGCGAGAACTAAATTAAAATTTATATTAAAGAAAAGTCTTAAACAAAAGAAAACAAATGAAGTGAATAATGTTCAGACTCTCGTCTGCTTAGAAGTTCCTATATTTATAAACATACTTGAGCGATTATTCTCCTTGGGTGGTTTTTTCCATCTCATATTCGTTTCATGTCCATCTTCACTAAAACTGACAACTTATTTTTATGACACTTGAGCGAAAGGTTTTATTTAAACAACTATTCATCAACTTCAAAGTCTAACCGTTTTGTGAATTAAAAAAACTCGCACTCTCTTGATTTTGTCGCTCCCATTTCAGCTATGACTTACAGTATTTGTTTCTCTCTGCCCGCTCATCCTGTTTACTCCTATAATATGATGAATTCTCACTCACGAACAAAACATAAATCCCCTTAACATAAGCTTTCATTAATAGGATATATATATATATATATTTAAATGACGGAAATATTGATTTGAAATATGATATTTTGGATTGAAATTATAAGATATAAAGGTTGATAACAGATTGAAAGAAGGTTGAATTGAGGAAATGCAGAAATCTGCTCAAGTAAGGCAGGAACGGCCATTGGAAACGACCTCCAAACCGTTCCAACAGGCCGTTCCCAACGTAATGTTGGCCAGAATAAGTGAAACGGCCACAGAACGTCTAAATGGCCGTTTCCCAAGGCCGTTTGCACCCGAAATTATATAAATACAGTTCAAAAAGCTTCTCTCTCCTCACAAAATCTTTCTCTTACCTTCAGAAACGATAAAACATCCCTTCCAGCCGAAATTCACCCTCTTTTGCTTCAAAGTGACTTATTTTGATGGAAAACTATACAATCGTTGGCTAAAAACATTCATAAGCTTAACAAGGTAAGTAATTCCAGTAGTTATGTTTGTTTCCTTGAATTTTGAGGTTGAAATTGAATTAGGGTTTGTGTAGGAATGTGAATTGGAGATTTGAATGATTGTATAATGGAGTTGTTGAGATGATTATAGCATGGAAACAATGAATTGAGGATGGAATTGTTAATTGATGGAGAGATTATTAGAATAGGGTTATAAGATTGAAGTTTTGGAAGGGAATTTCTTGAATATGAGTTATAAATTAAGTAAAAATGGTTACTTAATGTTGTTGCTATGGTTAATTTGTACAGGCGAATCTGTACGACGATTCGAGTAGGTTTTGACGGAGCGATTAGAGTTCGATTGCTTGTTTAAATAAAAGTAAGTAATCTTACACTTGTCAATTATAATGAAATGATGAATTGAAGCATAGTTGGGATATAAATGCGTAAATTGAAAGCATGTTTACAAGACAATGTATGTTTAAAGAATGTTTTTAAGAAAGTTGAATGTAAGATGTTTGAATAAAAGCCTATAATGGATTGTTAAGTTGTTAGAAGTAGATGAACCAAATGGATGTTCTTGTGTGGGAATGAGATGTTACAATTGATTAATTGGTTGATTGTATAAAGGAAATCATGAATATGTGCTAAGTATGCTTCTTTGCTTATGTTGGTTTATGGTTGCTAAGATAATAGTGTTTAAGAAATCATTTTGTTTCTATGAGCATATTTGGTAAAAAAATGTTGAGATGAATGATTCATTTGACATGTTTGATCATGCTATTTGGCATCATACTCATTTATGGATTGTGGGATGGTGATTTTAGCACATGTGTTATTGTGAACACTAAGTATGCTTGTCATTGATATATGAATGCATTTGTTCATTCATAGTGTTGCATTTTGTGCGTGACACGAAGATGAGAAAAGAAAGTGAGAAAATGAGAAAACAGGCAAGGCCTGAGATGATTCCGGGTGAAAGCCTGATGCCGGTCTGGGACCGAGGATTATTCCGGATGGATTTCCGATGCCGTACTAGTACGTGGGAAAGAGAAAAAGAAAAATAATAAGAAAAGAAAAAGAAATGAGAAAAAGAAGACTCCGGGGCAGTGACATTCGTATGGATTGCATTCACATTCATTCGCATAAGCATTCGTATGGCACAATCTCATGTTAATTTGTGAATGTTGTTTACTTAGAATAAAGATGTGATGTTTGAATATTTGGTTGGAATGAACACTTGGAAATATGGCTTATTGAAAATATGTGAATGAAGTAAAGGCTAATGTTCATTTAAATGAAGAGAAATGTATGCTTACTTGTAGAGGTCTGGGCCCAGCCCACCACTTTTTTAACAGGGCCATGGCCCAGTACCCCCAACCCCTCTCCTTGTATGCGTGAACCCAAGCCACCTCACATACAAGACGGGTTGTTGACATATATGGGATTCGAACCCCTGCCGCCCCATATATGCCCGGCAGGGGTTCGAATCACATATATGTCAACAACCCGTCTTGTATGTGAGGTGGCTTGGGTTCACGCTTACAAGGAGAGGGGTTGGTGGTCTGTTAATAGAGTGGTGGGCTGGGTCCAGGCCTCTACAGTTTATGAAAGGGGTTGAGGATTTTGGTTCGATAAATGATTATTTTCCTCTTATTCATTGTATATTTACTGATTTTATGAAATGTATTTAATTCATTGGAATTTATGTTTTTAAAAATGAGTTCCACATTTGGATGGCTTGATTGGTGACATCTTAAGATGTAAAAGGGGTATGAATGAGGTGAACTGGATTCGATCCTCATTATGCCCAACAACCCGCCTATAGTTGTCAGACCCTAAGTTATATGGCTGAGCCGACTATAGGAGATGGGTTGGGGTAACTGGCCAATGGACTTGTTAAGGAGTGTTACGGGCCCATGTGTGGTCGAGCCTTTATATATATATATATATATATATACCTTTATTTAAAAAAAATTATACTTAACCTTTTGTTGTTTATTTTTTTTCTTTTGCTATCATTATAATCATCCTCTAATTAACATTAGAATGATACTGACTTCTAATTCAATTTCTCTTTTTTTTTTCTTATATATGTTTTTTTTTCAAAATATGGTGACTTTTATTTGCCGCTCCTACTTTATGTATCAATTATTTTTCATTCGTACTCTTTTTTTTTCTTAATTTATTTTTTTATATGAATTATTCTTAATATAGTTCTCACTTTGTATTTATTTTTTTACCGTCTTTCTAATTGTTTTTTTTACTTTTAGTATCATATACTTGAAAAAAGATAAATCAATATTAAAAAGGTAATTTTTAGTATGATGATTGTTTTCATTGAGAATTTTTATTATTTTATTTAATTTTGCAAATTATATAAAATTAAAAATGTTTTATATAAAATGAATAAAAACTCAGATTATTTTTGTACTACAATTAACGATTATAGTTACTGGATTTATTGAATCTTAATTTATGGATACTCATGCTAAATGTTCTTTTATATATATATATATATATATATATATGGAGAAGTCAGAGGCGAAATTACACTATTACAAATTGGAATTGAGTTCCTCCAACAATATCAAAATCTAAAAGATGCATTATATCTATCGGAATGTTATCAAGATAATAAATTTCTCTTGGGAGAATAAGACCTTTCTTTGCTAATGCATCTGTCACATGATTACTTTCTCTCTATATGTTGACTATATCCACTTCCCATTCTTTATGCAAATACAACTGAATCAGACAAACTAATGCTGCATTTGTATGTAGATTGTTATTGTCTCTTTTCACTTAGCCAAGTACTTTACTCTTCTCCACCCATTACTCCAAACATATTCATCAGGAAACTCAATTCAATTACCATGCTCATCTCTGCACACCCTGCAGCTACCGCCAATTCAATCGTTGCTGAAAGAGCCGTCAATATTAATCTTTAATGTTTTCGCTGGTGAGGGCTTCCAACCTACCATTTGGAGTTGCCTGGAGTGGGTGTTGACCGTTTGTTCCACTCTAGATTGTGGGAAAACTTGTATCACACAATTCTCAACCAGAAAACGATCAAAAATTATGGTCCCAGCGATCATTGACTCATTGTTACTTCCAGACAACGAGCGAGGAGATGGCCGCGTTTTTTATTGTATCTATTCGTATAGTTTTGCTCTCTTTAATGCATACAATATCGCATCTTTTGCGTGTCTCTTTTTGCATTATTTTTAGTATTTTTGAAAAATTTTGAATTCTTCACTGCCATTAATGACGAAATATGATTCATTCGTCTGTTTTGTTTTGTCACAAATACATCCTTAGCCCCATTACTCAATCGCCCCAACATAACAACCATAGTTTTTTTCTGTTTCAGATGAAGCGCCACATGCATGAATGATACCAAACAAAACAGGACAGGCAGTAGAGTCAAGGATTGCGTGGAGGAAATAATGCTTAATTAGTTCAACAAATTAAGCAAATTTGAAACAAATTGATTTGTATGTGAAGTCTGTTAGAAAGTGCCTTTCAGGTTGGTTTTGTATGTTAGTTTAGCTGAGAACCATCGAGAGCGCGCAAATCAATTAGCGTGTGGCCATTCTAACTTAACCACTGACCTCGACTTCGAGTTTTGGGTGCACAGTTGCGTTAAAACTGACTTGTGAGAGTTTTGTCGCCCTGTCCGACTCGAACGAATTTGTCTGAGGTTGGTGAGTGAGTCAACAACATATTGAGTTTTGGTGGATGAATCTGACTTCTATATAATACCCGAGTCCGGCCGGTTTCTGCTTTCAACCATTAAATTAAACTATGTGTTTGATTAAGTGAGGCGTGGAGAGAAGGCTATGCCAAATTGGTCTAATCTCTCCACGTTTTCAAGCATTGTAGAATGTCATTTTCTTGTAGTGTGCCCACCAACCAACCTTACCACCATATTTGAGAAGTTGATCAACTATATATCTGGAAGAAGTTATTGATACTTTACGTAATTATCCTCGATAATAATCAATTAAATATTGAATAAGATAAATTAAGAGATAAAATAATAAAAGACGTTCAACTTTCTTTTGAAAATTCAATTTACGGAAAAGAGAGAGCTGACTTTTTATGGAAAAATATAAAAAATACAACTAAATAAGATAGTTTGTACACTTTTTGAAAAGTATAACTTTCTTTCCTCATTTACCTCCAACTAAGTAAGTCGTAAGACTTAATTTTTTGAAGAAAAACTTGCATTTTTTTCTTTCGTGAACATTATGTTGACTCGAGTAGAAATTATGGTTATTGAAATAGTTTATAATTTGCATAATTTAATACTCTCCATTTTAAATTCATGGACAATTTTTGACAATCATAAAGATGAGATCATATAATTAGTTGTTAAAATTAATTATACGTAATAGTATTTATATAATTTTACAATATTATTTTAATTTAATTAATTGTTTTAATTGAATAATAAATATTTAGATAAATAAATTTATGTCAAAATAATAGTTGAAAATATTTTCTATATTTTTTTAAGGGAGTATTACTTTTTTTTATTTGAATATTTACATAAACTTAAACTTGTGGATAATTATCATTAACTGTAAATAGACTGGGGTTACAATGGACATTACATAATTTAAAAAAAAAAACAATTAAAATAAATCACATTACAACTTTGACGCCGAAATTCTTACCGCCACCAACCATCGCTTTTTCCAAAACACCAACATCCACGTCACTACAACTAAAAACCAACCTCTTACTCAACCGACACGTGTCATCCACCACTACATTCCTCACGCTCCACCATTTACACGCGCCGCCTCCAATCTCACACACAAACAATTCTTCCGGCATCGAATTATTCACAATAAACACAAAACTCCCCTTCACATTCACACTGATCCCACTCGTGAAGTGTACATCATCACCCTTCATCCTCTCCACAAGCTCTTTCGGCATTTCTCCGATTTCTTCATTCACTTCCAACGACTCGTCGTTTAGTTTGTACACTTTGACGTGCTGGATATTCCCTTCGTGGTTTTTCTCGACTACGATTAGAATTAAATTTTGATTCGTAAAACCTATGGAATGAATGCAGTGTTTTTTATTGGAGGATAAATCGTAGGGACCGGACCATGACTTAAGCTTGGGATTGAAGATGAAACAAACTCCGGAGGATTTTTCAACGACGTACATTGTATCGGAAGAAGTTGCAATAGAAAGTGATGAGGAGGCACAACTGTGTCCTAAGAAAGAAGGCATAGACTGACACGTTTCCCACTTACGAGTGGTTAGATTAAAAGCCTCAACCGCCAGAGGATCGTCTTCGAATTCGCAAGTACCGCCGGCAATGACAACGTGGGAATCAACGAGCGCCACAATGGGGTCAGTTCGCCAGGAGATTGGAGCCTCCATGTGGTGCCAAGTCAGATGGAGCGGGTCATAGGAGAAGGAGAATTTGGAGGGGTTAAGCATGTAAAGAAGCGACGAGGAGGAGGAACGGAGGGTTGAGATTTGTGGGAAAGACTGGTGGGTGAACGTGAGCCAGTGATCGGAGCGCGGGTCGTAAGCGTGAGATGAGACAGAGTAAGGCGATCTAGTGGATTGAGTGTGGAGAATGAGCCAGGGTTTTAGAGGGTTAAAGTGTTTTAAAGAGGATGAAACGGCGGCGTTCCATGAAGTGGAGACGTGGCGTGCTGGAACAAGGTCGGGGAGTGGAACATATGTAAGTATAGTTTCTAAAACGTCGCCGTGGAGAGGAGCTTCGACGATGGAATCTTGGTCTGGCTTCATGCCTATCTTCATTGACAACTATACTTGGTTTGGGGGGTGCGGAGGAAGACAGGATATGGGATAAATTTATAGTGGAAGATGAAAGGAGGTTGTTTGTCTCGACAATATCTTTGGTGGATAACTTATCACTTGGCAAGAACCTGATATTTGAGGGTCTTTACTTCAATGAGGACCACTTTTTGTGTCCTCGTTGAATTTCTGTAATACGATTAAATTATTAAGTAACTTGTTAATAAAATTCTGTAACTTTACTTAATAAAATTCTGTAATTTTTTATGAAAGTTACAAAAATTCATAAAAAGTTACAGAATTTTTATTGTCCTCAATGAAGACACAAAAAATGGTCCTCATTGGAGTAGTGACCGATATTTGAGTGGTCATCCGTTCTCAAATAAGTGTTTGTTTATCACACAGATTAAGAAATAATTTTAATTGATAAAAATAAGATTATTTTACCCTTATTTAAAATTCAGTGTTCTAATGCATTTGCCTTATAGTATTAAAAAAAATTAACACTAAAGAGCTTTTTTAGTCTTAGTTTTGGGAAAACAAGAATTCTTTAGTTTTTAGAAAATGAGAACGGAATTTAAAGAGGGGTAATTTGGAAAAAAATGTGATAAATTTCTAAAAATGCACTTAGTCTGGAACAAATTTCTGAATTTAAACGAACAGTTATTTAGGAACGGAGGAAGTAATATTTATGAATTAATTTGTGAAATATTTATTATTGTAATAATAAATAAAATTTAATTTAATATTATATAGTTTAATTATATTTTTATTTTAAAAAATCATTGTTATTGTGTTTTATTTAAATAGTCTTTAAATTTAATCCTATATTGAGAGAAAGACGCGACTTTTGGCTAAAATGAAAAGAGGTGTGCAGAGATGAGAAGACATAAATAAAAACAATTCTTAGTTTGCTAAGTAAATGATTTATGAATGCATATAATATATTTCAAATAAAGGCCGAATACTCTGGATTTTAGTATGTATAATTTGATTGAGGAATTCATTTCAACCACTGGTGAGTCCAATTTTTGGATTGGGTATCAATCATGTTGGTTGGTTGCTGTTTTGGTCCGCAATTTTAAAGTTATTTTTATTTTAATTTAAAACAAGTCAAGTATATTTTTAATATTTTTATTTTAAAAGATGTCAAATATTCACTAAATTTATAGTATTCAAAATTAATAAATTAATAACTTATTATCAATAATAATTATTTAATCATAATCAAATTTTTATAAAGTTGACACATAAGATGTGATTAACCATAGCAGTGTCCTCCCTTTATATATTTTACAGGAGGTACTGTCGACTATGCAAGCACGATCTATTACATTATCTATAATTCGTTTATCTGTTTTGTTTTGAGAACATTTTTTTGTGACATGTTTGCTTTCATTAAAAATAAATTTTCTTAGAATTTCATTTTAATAAAAAATTTATCAAGTCAGACTAAAACTTATTTATATATTCAATAATAATATCACCGTCGAGATGATTTCAGACGTTCATCACTTTAAATCAATGATTTAGATAATTTGATTTTAAAAAATATTAATAGTGTCAACCGAGAATTATGTTCGAATCTAATCAAACTTAATTCGAGGCTGACCCTCCAAACGAAAATTGATCCTTTTATAGTTCAACTTGCGCTGGAGATAATATTGGACTTATATTTTCTTTTAGCAATTTCATGTTTAGAAGAAACTGCGTAAGATAAGATCCTCAAAGAAGACGATATCCTTCTGAAAAAACACAAAGAAAAGACAACTAACTAAAGCGGGCCTACCAATTTGGATATTAGGCATGTTGTCTTAGTCTAATCTGACGTATCAAACATAATTGTATATCCAATTTCCATGTTATTAAACCAAATTTATACTCATTTGCAAAAGCTACAGCTCCTTAATTTTTGGATCTTATTGCAAAATCATCAGCTCGGAATCTTTCATAAAAATCCAATTCAATCGAACTTCATCTACATAATCAATTCAAAACTTTAAATTTTCATTTCATTTCAAAAATTCATATTCATGCTAATTCAAATCTTTCAAAAATCTATTCCTTTTATAAATTCGAGACTCAAAGTAGAAACACAGAAATTGAAAGAAAAAAAATTTAACAAATCAACAAGGTAAATTTATTGAAAAATCAGTAGAAATAAAAAATATACTATTGTAAATACAGGTTCATCGAGAATATACTATTGTAATTCTTAAAATGGAGAATTTCAGTATTACCAGCTAAATTTTATTTGTCTTTTAATATCTCTTGGCATAAAGACTATTCAAACAATATTGCAAAGATAAACTTGTACCTGGGGCAATTGCAGAACTGGACTGATCCAAATCAGTGCTGTAGCCTGTAATCCGCACATGGAGCTGCTTGCGACATACAACAGAATGATGAAGGCTCTTTATTACGCAAAATGTATACCGGCAGAAATTACAATCAACGTGCAGATTACATTCTGATTTTGACAAGCATTACTTGCGGGCCATCCAATGTTTTTCTTCTTTGAAAGATAACCTAAGAATTGTTAATAATGGCCCAAGGATGGCTAAAATTTCATGTGTGCGATTTTCTGGGACAATTAAAATAAACAATTTAAAAACTTGCCAAAACAAAGGACGGAAAAGACTTTGGGCTAAGTTGGTAACTCATGCGGCTGCAGTGATGCATTCAATTGCCTGTTTGCAGATGCCGGTCATAGTTGCTTCTGGTCCATAAACCTAAACGAGAAGATTGAAATAGAATTATCTTATTTGGACTTAACTTCAATGCAGTCAGAGAATGCAAGATTTGGCAATAAATTTTTACCTCAATGGGGATCCCAATTTCGTCTCCAAGTGCTCTCATTTTTGCCAGTCCCTTCTGGTAGTTAGGACCTCCTCTCCTCACATATATGCTCATCCGAGCAGCTTTAAGCCTTGACTCCTGAGTATTTTAAAATTCATTTTCAATAAACGGTAGCTAGGGTGAGAGATAATAGCAGATACTAAATATTCTATCAACACTAGCCATCAGATGCAAATTATCAGAACTTCTTGGTATTTTATGACCAAGTAAAAACATTTTGAAATAATACATCTGGCAATTTTAAGTAAGAACTCAGATTTGTAGTAAAACAAAGAGGATTTTACAGCACTAACCGATTCTCAGCTAACTCCAGAGTTTTTCCATCAAAAGTTAACCCAATTAATACCAACTTGAAATTAAAATGAAAAAGACTTAAAGATAAGAATTAACGGTGGGAAAATATTATTTCACCTTTTCCTTCAAAGCACGAATTATGCCATTGAATGTAGCTGCCACATCAGTGAAATTGGCGATTCCTCCACCAATTACAAGAGCTCTCTTACGGCCATCAGGATTGGCTGTCGCACACTGCAGAGAAACGATGAAAGTTTATTAGTACATCAGACTATTGAACAGCACATCACAACATGTCCTAAAACTATATGGCAAATCATATTTTGTATTAATTAAGCATCCTCAGAAGTGCTGTAGGAATTATTTTTCAGAAAACTAGAGTGGTTGGTCATCAGAAAGAAAGAAAAATAGTAATTCCACACTCAAAAGTTTATACGCAATTCCCATACATCAATGACAACCCTGGCATACTGCAGCACTTCCTCCTCATTGGGCGCTCCACTATATTCTGCGTAGTTTCCAAGCTCAGACGCATAGCCGAGATCTCCAACCTGATAAGTGAATTGTACAAGTGAAGCTAGAAAAATTGATGAAACAATGCAGGTGGAAAAAATTGAAACTAATATTGCGGGAATCGAGTATCAAAAAGTAGAAAAGCATACCGTGTCGGCATAGATGACACTTGCACCTCCTCCAGCCACCATGGTCCAAATTCGGCCCTTTGGGTTCAAAACTGTGAATTTCAAAGATGCACTTGTCTGCAGAAAAAATTAAAGCAACAACTTTTAGAATAGCAACAACTTTAGAATAGTTAACAAATTGCTAGAACAACTTGCTCATGGGCATCCTGAAATTAGCCCCAACCAGAGAACAGAGGCATCCAAAGACAGGAATGCTCATGCTAAACAATATATTCAATGTCTTCCGACAAACAAGGAGGATTCACTAAAGTAAGCCCACAATCCCACACTTTAAACACAGACAGTGGCACATACAAAAAAAAAGGATATGACAAGCAAAATAAAGAAAGAGGTTTGAACCACGGTTGGAAAGTCAAAACAGACATCAACTGCTACATGCAGCTGAACTATCAACCAATCAACTAAGAATTTTACCTTTTCATCTAGACCATGAATAAAGCTCTCTGTAGGGCTCATAACTCTCCCAAATGGCAATGGAAATTCAATGTTACCCCACCTGGCAAACAATAAGATAATAATATGCTTCACATAAAATAATGAGTTGTTCACCAAAGAATAAAGTTTCTTAGCTTGACATGAAAAATTGTATCAACGAAACGTACTTCTTAAAGTTCTTGAAAGCAGCAGTGTCGTCTAGCTCGCCTCTCATATCAAGTGGATAAGGTTTCCCATCAACCAGAGTAAATGGATTCATTTCAAGGAATGTGAAGTCAAGATCTGATTCAAACATATATCAAAATTTACTAAACAAATCTATGAAAAGGAAAAATAATAAAATAAAGTCTTAAGTTGGTAAAGTCACTAACATACCTAGGAACAGAGCAAAAACCACTTTAATAAACTCCTCAAGCTCCCCCTTTATCTGGATTAAGAACAGATCTCACGTTAATAATTTCAAGCTCAAGATGAAAACAGTTAAGCAGACATACACAAAATGAATGATATGTGACAGCATTCTTTTTCCATCAGATTATACAAATTTGTGTTGCAAGTTAGAACCTGAAACTTGCCTTTTGGTCCCATTGAAAAGGTTGACCATATATTAAAAGTTAATAGTCAAAACTGTATTCCGAGAATCTTGATGAAAAATTACACCCATAGCAAGATACTGCACAAAATAATCATCCACGTGACAGATCCCATGGGAGTTACCTCCAAAGGAAGGGTAGCTACGAGTGGAGCGCACACCTCAGATGTGAATGACACTCCTGTTGGAACAAAAATTGTCTTAACCTGAACAAAACACGACACAAATTCCTTAATAAGCAGAAGCAAAACTTGAAAGTATACATAGCCAACAAAAAATTCCTCATGTCACAATACCTTATCCCAATTCTCTTCAATCTCAATTCCTCCACATTCAGAGAAACTAACACTGCACCCAAGCCTCTCCGAAACAATATTGAGATAAAACTCTTCACTGTGAGGAACAAATGGCTCCACAATGAAAGTAGTTATTGGTCCCTGGCATCCACCCATCTCCACCTGCATACACGTATGGATACATTTTTTATGTAAGTGATTTAGTTTTCTCCCAAAAAAACTTCAACCCACAATCTCTCGGCACCAAAGCTAACTTCAATACCAATAATTTTCTATAATTAATTCGTTTTTGAACCATCACATGGTGCCTGGTGGTAGCATTGACTCCTGTAGCAATGAGCTGTAAACTGAAAGGTGCATGTTCATAATTGTATTTCCATAAATCATTTTATTGGCTCCCACCAAGACTTCATCTCTAAGCAATGAAGCTAACTACAGTACCAATGCATTACAAGAGAATTGGCAGAAACTAATACAAATCATTACACTACAAATGAAACCGCGAAAAAACAGATAAACCTCACCTCTTTCCCAAGGCGCTCCTTAACAAACGACGCAACCTGAGCGAGATCCAGATTCAAAGCAACAAGACCGCTCTTTCCACGCTTCCCAAACAACATATCTGGCTTCACTACAAGCTTTCCTGAAGACAACCACGGCTCTCTCTCAACTAACTCATTAAAATCAGTCGATTCCGTAACCTAATCAAATAATATGCAATCAGATCGACTAATTTGGCGACGTTGAAACACAATCTCATTTCATGTCATACCATACCAGACTAAAAGCTTAATCAATCCATGAAATCTAAACAATGAGAGTGAAATGCTCTCACCTGAGCAGATTTGACAGGTAAATCACGGCCAGATAGACTGTTGAAGTGTTGTTTCAAGAGTCTCTTGGAGTCATACTCTCTGATCTTCTTACGCGCCATTCGTGTTAAACCTGAAAGAGCAGTGTTAGAATATATCTGACTTAACATTAGGAATTCAAAGAAACGACGTAGTTTGGTGGAGAAGATGAAGTTACCGTCGAAACTTGAAAGGGCAGAGAAGTGTTAGGCAGCCGAGGAGCACCAACTCGAGGACTCGCACTTGTTTGGCTACTTATGACTGACTACCACAGTTCTGTGTATTTATAGTCAAATTTCCCTTTTTTTTTTTTTGGTTAGGAGTTAGTTGGATCGCGGGAACGTGAGTTGGTTACGGCGTAGTTTGTAGTGCACGTGACATGTGGTGCGTACCTACTTACTGGTTTGATCATCGGTTCGACCGTTGATTTTTTAGCTTTTTGTTTGGTTTAGTGAATTGGTTTTGTTTTAATTGGGTTGGTCCAGGATTTGGAATCTTCAGGGTGTTGTATCAAACAAGATCTCGAAGCTAAGCTATACAAGTTTTTTTTTACTGGATTAGGAGAACTTTGTCATTCTTGTGATCTTACTCGACTCGAACGGGAATTAATTTAGAGTACTTAGGATAGTTTGCAATTCAGACAATAATGGTTGGCAATTGGAAGGAGGAAGAGGATTCTTCATTTTATCAATCCTTATAAGGAGGGGATTTTCCTACTTGACTCGACATGTGCATTTCAATTACGAAACGCTACGTAATTTTTTTGATATTATAGTAAAAAAAGTGTCGTGAAATTGAAGTTTAATATATAAATTTGCAGAAATCGAAACAAAATCAAAACCGCTAGATTGACTATTTTATGCTCTGATTCTGGTTCTTTGTAACCATAAACTGCCAATGTCAATTTTAAATCAGCGAGTCAATTCATTTTTAGATAAAAACCATTGACAAATCGAAACTAAGCCATTAAAACCGACCGTTAAAACCGATTAGTTTACAATCTAATTCTAATTCTTTGAAGATAAAAACTGTAATATCCTAAAATTTCGATAATTGACGAAATTTTACATGAAATTGTCTACAAATGTACATAAATTTTTCGCGAATTATTTTAATTAAAAATTTGGTGAAGAATGTAAAATTTTTATAAATTAAAAATCGGAAATTTTAAGTCGATCGTGAAAGAGAAAACGACGACAAAATACATTAATACGACTGAAGGGGTTAAATAAATTTTTCGTGTCTATTTAAATAAATATTTGATAAAAAATAGATAACGGGGAGATTAAGACAATTCTATTAAGATTATGAATTTCGAGAATTTTGAAATCGGGAAATTATTTTGAGTCCGGTTCAAATAAATTACGAAACAAAGTGGACCCAATACGACTTAAAATTTAAATCTTCCACCTTATGCCTCCCCACTCACCCGACCACACTCCTCATTTCCTCATTTCTTGTTCCCTCCTTCTCTCCTCACTTATTCTCTCTTTCTTCTCTCTCAAACGATTTCTTCCTCTTTCTTCTTCAAAAATTCTACTTCAAAACTTAAATCATCCTCCCCTATCAAAATCTTGGAGCTTGGAAGCTTAAGAATCCATTTAAGAACTTAAATTTGGTAAGTTTTCTTGAAGCTTATGTAGAATCCCGTATATTTTTCATCCCTAGATTCAAAATGTCATAATTCTTAGAATTTAGCTCTGATTTTGATGAAATATGGTTCTTTTGAAAGCTTAGGATGTGTACTAAGCATTGGTACCAAGTTTTTGAGTTAATTCTTGGGTTAAGTTCATGAAAATAGTGTTTTAAGTTGGATGGTTAAAAGTGACGGAATTGAGTTTATTGATGCTAGGTTTGTTTTTAAGAAATGTTGTTAAGGTAGGCTTCTTTGGGTTATAATGAGGAGGTATTTTTGGTTAAATTCATTGGGTTGTGAATAATATATGAATATGGATTAACCATAGAAATAATGCCTAAGTGTAGGAAGAGGAATTGATGAACTATTGTGAGAATATGGTATGGAAGTTAGGAGAGGTAAGGACAAACCTAAATAAGTTTGTAGGAAACCTTAAAAATGGTAATATAATGAAGAAAAATAAATTATAGAGGAAAAGAGAAAGGATGGAAGAAAGAACATCATTTAATTATGTTATAATGACTTTGAGTATGTATATGTGGTGAATATATTGTTTAATTATTAATAGGAGGATCGAATCAAGAAGAGGGTAGTTCTCGGCCTACAAATTAAACGAGTCTTGCGAGGTAAGTAACTCGGACGCAACCATCCTTGTGTGTGATTTGTTGTAAATGATTGTTGGTATGATTGATAATGATTGGTGATATTGATGGAATAAGATTAAGGTATATATGTTGTGAAAAATATGTTTTGTGGCATGTTGGATCGATGAATGTTGATGATTATATATATTGTTATCATTTTTTTGAAATGATATGTTATTGGAATTATGGACATGCCATATTTGGAAATTGTGAAGATTTATATTTGATTTGATTCCTCTTAAAAAGATGAAAGGAATTATTGAGGAAATGTTGATATGTTGTTGATTTGATTAATTACATGCAAAAATTGAAAAGATTATGATTAAATGTGTTTGGATGATGTTGTTGAATATGAATGTATATGACCTATAATGTGTGAAATTTGTTGGAAATATCAAGGTTGATATGTTGTTGACATATTGTACATGTCATTCATACACTTAGGTTCTTGGTGAAAATAAGTCACATTATGATTATAAGAATCTAAGTGAATAATAATTTGT
>CANYCX011559310.1:0-13668 GCA_948193385.1 Breynia disticha f. nivosa | reverse complement strand
ATTGTGATTGTTTAAGAATGTGTTCTCGATATGCTTGATATTATACATGATGCATTAGCAAAGAGGCATATGAGTTGTGTTAAATATGCTTACTATAGGCTTGTTGTTAGTTGTGAGGTTGCTAATCAAGAACAAATGATTTTAAGTGGCTTATATTGAAAATGTTGAATAAATTGATTAAGAATTAATTAAAGTGAATTGATATATACAAAACGAGATTTTGATCATCGGATGTGGATGAGGTGAGATGTTCATGTGTGTATCATGTTTGAATGGTTTAGTATGTGTTTGATTTGGTAGAACGTTATTTATTAAATTAAGATTTGATTCGGTATAAATATTTAAGTGTTTGGGTTGAAAAATGCTGATTTCAGGGGACCCAAACAGTTTGGGAAACGGTTTGAGGAAACCATTCCCCAAACCATTTCAATTTGTAACCAAAACAGAGGAGGGAAACAGTTTGCCAAACAGTTTGGACCAAACCGTTTGCCAAACCGTTCACAGCTTGCAAAAATTTTCTTATTTGAGTTAAATTGAGTTCGATTCATTTGAGCATGTGTATAACGACTTGATTGTTTGATCTTAGGGTGAAATCTAGCAATTATTTGAGATTTATAAATGCATAAAATGTCAAGGGAGTTGTCCAATTTGGTAAGTGTTCTTACTGAGTTTCAAAACTCACTTTGCGTTTTATGCCTGCCATATTCGGCATTGGCAGGAATTGCAGAGGACACTGACGCTCTTGCCGACTGATGCCAAGGAACTGTTGAACCAAATGGTCGTGCACTGAAGATGACTAATGAGTGGATTATGGGACACTTGAGTATGTAAATGTATTTGATAACTTTGTATTTAAAAGAAGGTTGATTTTGAATCTTTTGATTGTATATTTTCACTCATAGTCAACTGTATTTTTTTAAAACATCTTATAGTTCAAAAGTCCTATATATTGATCTTTATTTAATCTATGAAAGATTTATATTCTAAATTGAACATGTATATCTATAAGTTATGCTTTAAAAAGAACCTATTTTAAATTGTATTTTTAAAAACCTATAATATCCAAGTTTGAGTACTACTTGAGGGAAATAGTTTATAAAATACGAATCAAGCAGTGGTCGAATTTGGGTTTTCTGCCATCCATGTGTGATATGTAGGACTATTTAATAAAGGTAATGAGTTTAATAACTCATAAATCATTGGCGGTCTCTACAAAGATAATATGATCACCCTAAATTAAATAGCTAGCGAGCGTTGTCAACAACCCTACTACAATTCAAATACATCCCTTGACCTTCGATATATTGAGTAGCATAAGGCATGTCACTAACACCCTTATTTAATGCTAAATCACTTTTCTTGATCTCCATGACAAAATTGATAAATTCGAATAAATTACTTAATCATTTCATGTAGGTGCAGCCATGCTCTTTCCAATCTGATTTATCAAGCGGCCAGTGATATCAACTCTCATTGAAAGGGTAAATCCCTTCACTTCACTCTTGCTCTTACTTATGATTCGTAGCATGCCCAATCATACCCATACTTGTCAACCTTTTACTGCCACGTTAGGCGTATGTCAAAGTACATTAAAAATCATAACAAGAGACATAGTGATTTTCAGTATAAGGATAATATTTGACATTGCAAATAGTGATCGCTCTCCAAGTATAATGCTCTACATTGTACCTATACACTTTGCCAGATATCCCAAATATGTTAACATGATAATCTACAAAGTAAATACTAGAGTTAATTCATTTCTATTCCCATAGAAACAAGTGGCTAGGAATATTTAGAATGTTAATCTCATAACTTCTAGGTTCTACTATCAAGGTCCTCAACCTTGATACCTCAAGAGCTTAACTAATATTCTTGGATATTTTATCAAACATATACCACAGTTCAATACATGAAGTAATAAAATAATGCCTCATAATTGTATTAATCAATAATAAAAGTTACAAACAATGTATTAGGCTAAGGCTTACACTAACAATTAAATCAGTTGATACCATTCCATATTGTTATATTAATACTAATATTGTGCTAAGTATTATCTCTACAGTGAACTCTATTTTTCTATTAGATGATTCTTCCATAAATACATCTGATTACTATTTTCTTTTTATAGTTTCATATATTGTTGTTCTATCCACCACTTGTGCTAATATGTTTCATATCCTTTCATATCATCTTATACTCAATTGTTGTCATGTATCAATGTTTCTAAACTAGTAACTCCATTTTTTCGTATCACTAAACACTTCTAACGAATAATTATTTTGAAAGTTTTTCTTAAAAAGTCTATAAAATTTTTAAATCTGATCTATAATAAATTCACTAATGATTTTCTGTATGCACTATAGGTACACTGTTTATTGTCACTTAGAGTATACTGAATCGTAAGATTCTTAATATAAAGAATCACTTATTCCTTTTTTTTATAGCATAGGTGTTCGTCGCTTCCTCTCTCTCTGCTAACTGTTATAGCTGGGTAATATTATTCTATGAATATAAACATATCACACAATACACACGATCACATATGTAACTACTATCCAAGGATAATATCCCTGCTCAAATACCAAAATGAAATACCCTAAACTAATTAAAGTATTAATCATATGAGTTCACTTTTGTTTTAAATTGTAATGTTGAACATTTAAAAAAGTTTTCATGTGATCGTACTTTTCTAGAAATCATGTAGAAAACATATGTCATGTATGCATATAATTGTATACATCCTAACTTATAGATTGGTTTAAAACACGGCTCGTGTTAGTGTAACATGTCCCATGGGTACGACACCATTTTATACTAATACATTTTTGTTCAACAGCTATACAATGCTCATGTTTTTAGGCACGACTTGTATGCATTTGTTGTATCTCTATATATCAACCAAATGTCAACATGAAATACATCACATATATAAATATATAAATCATATCATATAGTGTACACTACATATAATCTGTCATAAAACATACGATCATAAGAAGAACACACATAACCTGTAATATATATATATATATATATATATATATATATATATATAAACATGTCTGGCTATAGAGAGAGGAATATTGAGGAGTGGCAACTGACCCACTTGCTTGATTCTCTTAAGTTAGTAATCATCTTTAATTACTTATAGTTTTATAACTGATCCAGTCATAAAACTCTATACTTTTCTATAAATGTAAATGCAAACATTAATTCTATTCTTTTTTATGATTTGAATCTTAACCTATGTCTTTTATTGTATTCTGTATCTAAATTTTGTTTTTCTTTTCTGCTTTCATATGTTTATCATTTATCTCTTTTACGTATTCTTTTTCTATATTTTGTGTTCTGTATTGTTTTTCTTTAAACTATGTTTACATCTTGTTTAACTGTAAACGTGTAGCTGTGCATTACTATACATAATACTGTACTATACTGTGTTGTACTATGTTATGCTGTGATTTACTTACATCTTCAATAATACATTGTGTTGTGCTATACTTTTATCTTCAATACTATACTGTACTTCTATCTCCAACAATAAACTATACTCCCATCTCCAATAATCACCACTGTCTATGTCAACACCACCTATCATATATCACGACTCAACGGTATATCGTGTATCATGTGTATATAACAGAATATGTGTAAGTCAAGTGACTGTGTAAAATCATGTGTCTATATGAATCATTTGACTGTATAAATCATATGACTATATAATCATGTAATTGTGTAAAATCATATGTCTGTATTTATCATGTGCTCTTATATCATTTATATTTTTGTATAAAATCATATGTAATATATTAATGGTATTGACTGGAATACGATCCTATATCTATGAATACAGTGAAGTCATGAAGGATCATGTACTTCCTTTGTCATATCTTTTAACCTGTGCTTTATCTGTACGATTTAATTTCACATTTATCGTAGTTGTATCTCCTATGGATGTTTACTTGGGTTTCACCTATAACCTGGAATCTAACCTATGATAACATATCAACCATCTATAAGCATATGCTCTCATTTTCATTGTGATGTAAATTTAAATTTTCTATGTTATCGTGTATGCAAAGTGTAAATTCAAGCACATAAAAAGACACTTCAACTATCATCCTCATAGCATATGTGCAACCCTTGCAGGTCTCATCAACAATTTTTCACATGCTAGAAATTCTAACAATTTATATTAATCTATATTCACTAGCATTCAATCACAACCACCATGGCATATCCTTTTAATTTTCTTTCCACTAAATGATCACACACCTAACTATATTTAAATGTGATTCTGGATTACTCACCTCTTTTTCTATATTTTCTAGAGCCCCTCTAAACTCTAATCTTTGTCCTGCTAACCCGATCAACTTCCTATATGGCAATAAACAAAATTCTATATAAATATTAATCAAACAATATACTCATATTCATAATCCTAAATTATTTTCTTATCCTTGTCTCCGTGGGTTCGATTATACTGATCAATATCTTTCTCAATTTTATGATCCATTACATTTTTTCAGGCTCAATTCCTTTAAAATCTCCCAAATTTCCTTTATCTCTCTCTCTCACTGAATCTCTCAATATCTCTCGCTCCCTCTCTTTTTCTTCCTTCTACTCCATTCTAAGCCTTAACCAGCTTACCTTTCCTTTTATAATTGAAATATGCACACCTCCTGCATCAATTCCCAAAAATTTCCAATTTTTTTTGCCACAGTTAGTGGACTACATGTTGTGGTAGCAAACTACACGTGGTAGTGCCCACCCCTTGTAGTCTATTGCCACACCTTGCACTTTCTTTTCTCCTCATAACTTTATTCTTTATATATATATATATATATATATATATATGAAATCTACCTTATATTAACTCATAATAAACCTCTTGTTTTCTTTAATTTATCAACTAAATTATCAATTTCATTAATAATTTCAATTATTTTATTAATTATTGGGTTTAAGGATGAGAATATTACGAATTCTTTCTGATCCTATCCTTGCTATGCAAAAATTTTGGATATATATTAGGTTTTGTTCTCTTGCTTTACTCTCTCTTAATCTTCTTACAAAAGAAAATAAAATTCCCCTTATCTCTCCTTTTTTTTTCTCACCTTATCAATGCTTAAGACAACATCATTCTAACATGAGCTTTATTCATTATAGGCTCAATTACCAAAATTGGCACAGTCGCCAAATTTGGCCTAATGACCAGAATATTCCCTAAGGTAAATTCCCATTATACCCTTTTAACACTACAAAAATTAACGGATTTAGCAACCAAATTTTTGGTTGCAAAATGCAGATTTTGGTCGCTAAATGAATTTAGCGACCAAATTTAGCGTCCAAAAATTGGTCGCAAAAAACGTTGTCGCTAAATACATATACGCTATTTAGCTTCCACGTGAACGCTCAATTTTCAGCATCCACGTGGACCTGAGCATAATCAGCGTCCACGTGGACGGTAAAAATTTCAGCGTCCACGTGGACACAAATTTATTAAAAATGATTTAAATAATTTATTTTTTTGAAATTTGTTTATATTAATTTTAATTTATAATTAATTTTCAATTAAAATAAATATAAAATTAATATATTTAATGAAAAAAGGAAAATATTATAAAACAGAAGCAGAACGATAAAATAATACATATATAAAATAAAAAATATCGTATAATATTTGTACATAAATCAAAAAACATAAAACAAAACTAAAATCTACGAAGTGGGCGAGGCTGTGGTAGAGGTGGTTAGGGGTAGTCGTCGTCGGAGCATCGTCAGATATGAGTGTTCGGTCAGAGAAAAATAGCTCATCTGGCACTACATCTCTGCCACCCGCTCCTCTAGCATATCGACCCGAGAATGCAAGTGCTATTTATTTCTGTTAAGCTTCACAGAATGCGTGGCATTTTGGCGAGGATTTGCGATCCTGTTAGCAAAACAATCTCCAGCAGCATCGCCGACTCCAAAAATTGACACACCAGGGCCGACGCCGCCCACGGCTCAAAGGCAGGCATCACACTGGTTCTGGTAGCTGGTGCTGCCCTCTGACGACAAATGTTGGCTCAGCTCGGACTAGACGCGTGACTAATAGAACAAATTAATTAAGTTATAAATAAAAAATATAAAGTCAATGTAGAATTGAAAAAAGAATGTAAAATATAACTTGCATGAACCTCTGAAAGACTGTAAAATATAACTTGCATGAACCTCTGACCACCTCTATTCAACGAACCAAGTCGGATCGCCTCTGTATGTGTGTGTCCGCACAAAACCTCGTGGGGATAAACTGGTCGTCCTAACTGAGCCTCCTGAAAGTATATCAATTAAAAAAATCTTGTTATGAAATATAATAATGAATTGAAATATTCAAAACCAGTAAACTAAATAAAAAATGTAAAGTAACAGTACGAACCAGCCTTCGACGATGCTCCCCGTGTGTAATCGACCCCAGTGTGCAAGGAAGGCCTCGAATTACAATTCGCCTTTTGTTTGGTTGACTTGGTTTGATACTCTGGCGTCGACCAAAATGCTATCCACATTTCCCAAGTAGGCGAATCAATCCAAGCTGGATACCTCTTTGATGCATGAGCTCTCTGAACAATGTCGTCGTATATACGTGCAGCCTGCTTTCCCACTTTTTTTAGCTTGAGCTTCCATCAAGCCCACGATTGCGGGGTCCCAGTGAAAATTGCACTACAATTTTAATTAAATTATTAAATGAAAACAATTAAACTAAATAATTTTATAATTAAAATTAAACTTAATATTTTACCTTCCAAGCTTCGAGCTGACATTATTTGCTTTCCAAGCTAGCCTCTTTAAATGTTGTAGTTGTTTGATCGGGAGAAGACATGATGATCCGTGTGGAGTATCGACTGATCTGGGTGTGGGGATCCAATCTACATTGTTTTTAATAATTATTTAAAAGAAAATTAATTTATGATATTGAAATTTTTTCAAAATATAAAATAGTATTTACATTACTTACTTGCCATCACTACAGCAAGTTAAATGGAAGATGGCATTGAGATCAAACCTCAAGACTGCGAAGGTCGATGTGCAGGACGACCAGTGGAAGTAGATGCCTCATGGTCATGTCGTGCAGGAGGAGGGCACGACTAGGCGGTAGGAGGGAGAGGAGTGGTGTCTGCAAATCCAAAATCTATGGCGGTGACGTCAATGTCGAAATCACCATCCGTAAAATCAATGTCTGAATCTACAGATGCCTCCGTCGCTGGCACGGAAGAGGAAGGGGTGTAAAATGTGCCCAGCCAGGGGTAATGTGAGGAGGTGTCGTCTGATGCGCTAAAGTCAGGGTGGGGAAAAGTGGGAAGGATCGGGAGATGTGTGAGGAAGCACCGTCTGAGGCACTACAGACGGAGTAGGAGAAAAGTGGTAAGGCCTGGGAGAAGTGTGAGAGACAGGCATAGGTGCCAGAGAAGACTCTGAAGGGAGAGAAGGGGTAAAAGCACCCCTGCAGAGGTGCAGGGGGAGCCGAGCCTCGTGGGGGACGTGCACCCTGCCTACCATGACTAATACCTCTACGATAAAACATACTAAAAATTTTACAAAATCTAATTATAATTCTCAAAAAAGATAATTTAATTAAAAAATGAATTTAGTTCAAAGAAATTAATTCAATTCGTCAACAACTTAATTCACTAAACAATACTACAGAATACACAAAATCTAATCTAATTTACTAAACTAAAATACAAAAACATAATGTAAATCACTAAACTAATTCAATTTGCTAAACTAATCCTACCATATGTATAAAACAAAATGTAAATCACTAAACTAATTCAATTTGCCAAAGCCTAAAGGAGAGAATGTACATGTTAGAAGTGAATGTGAGGTAAAAAGTCAGAGGAGAGAGAATGTGAACCATTTTTATAGAGGTTATGTCTCTTAGTGTCCCTTATATTGGTGAGTTAATTGCACACAATGTCACTAAAGTGACTCTTTTAATTCACCAAAGTCACTAAACTGACATTTTTTACCACTAAGTCACTAAAGTAAATTAAAAATTTACTCAAAGTCACTAAAGTCTTACTCTTGACAAATCAGCATGCCACATCATACTCAATTACAATTCACATAAAACTAACTCAATTCTTACCAGAAAGACAAATGCGTCAAAAAAACCAAATCAGCACCCTTCTTCCTCTCCACAAAAACTAGCGTCAATGATTGCTGTAAATGGTATATGAAAGCAGGAAAATGATCAACACTAGTGAAGTGAAAAATTCTATGGAACATGCAATACATGATTAATTATGTCAAGTTGAACACACAAAGAGGAGAGCTTAACAAAGATTGCTTTCCTCATTATTACATTGTCGTGAACACTATTTGCTCTCTGTGCATGAAGAAGATCCATGAGATGGCTTCTTTTGTCACCGTCATGAACAAATTCAACTCTTTGAACTATCATATCTGTGCTTGAACTCACACGGCCAACAGCCAAAAAGACATAATTGGACAGGAAATTAGAAGATAATCTCTGCATCACCTAAGAAAAACTAAAACAGATTAGGCATGTGAATTAAACAGGAATCGTTGGCAAAAAAATCAACACACCAGTATCCTAATCTTAATTCACAAACACGTTCATACTCTTCAGATTCAAACAACAATTCATTCATAAGAAACCTTCAAAAAATCTTTAAAAAGAATATTAATATGAGACCAAGACTAGTAAAGCTCACCGACGCTGGAAACGTGCATCATTTTCTTGCCCTTAATAATAATCAATGTAATACTTGATGGTTCATGGAAATGATTTCAATTTTTACGCGTGGAAGAAATCCAATTTCGTAGAGCAGAGCTGTTTTGTTTGTATGTAGAGGTTGATGTAGGGTTTTTTTTAGTTGAGTATGATGTGGCATGTTGATTTGTCAAGAGTAAGACTTTAGTGAGTTTGAGTAAATTTTTAATTTACTTTAGTGACTTAGTGGTAGAAAATATCAGTTTAGTGACTTTGGTGAATTAAAAGAGTCACTTTAGTGACATTGTGTGCAATTAACCCTATATTGATTTAGCATCCACGTGGACATTAAATGACACACGTCCATGTGTCGGTTGATGGGCACCAAGTTTTGGTGCCCATATTTTTAAGTAGCGTCCACATAGACGCTACTTAAAAATTTTTTTCCGCCACACTATTTACGGTTACCACTACTTAGCATCCACGTGGAAGCTAAAGTGAGCGGGTTTTCGCACCAAAATTTCCCGCCACACTATTCCTTACATCCACCCCATTAGCGTCCACGTGGATGCTAAAAGTTTCGCGACCACATGGTCGCTAAATTCATGAAATTAATGTCAAGAATTTCTGGTCGCTAAATTCTGGACGCTAAATTGACAGATTCTTGTAATGTAAGTTTCTTTTGTCTGTTTGTTATCTGAAGGAATATTTAATAATGGTAAAGAATTTAATAATCCATAAATTATAGGTGCTCTCTATTAAGACACTAGATCATCCAAAATTAAATAACTGACGAGTAGTGCCAATTATCCAACTGCAACTAAAATTTTTCCATTGACATTTGATATCATGATTTGCATAAGGCATGTCTTTAACATCATTATGATATGCTAAATCACTTTTTTGATCTTTATGATAAGATTGATAAATTCAAATAAATCATGCAATCATTACAATTTGGTGCTACCACACTATTCCCAATCTTGCCTATTAAACAGCCAGTAATATCTGCTCTCATTATGAGAGGCTTAATCCCTTCTTTTCACTCATATTTTTACTTATAATTCATAGAATACCGCATCATATCTATACTTGTCAACCTTTTTTGACCACCTTAGGAGTATGTCAAAGTACACTAGAAATTACAATAAAAGACATAACAATCCTAGGTCTAAAGATAGAAATTTGACATTATAAGAAATATACTAATTTTAATATTTTCATCAATGATCACTCTCCAAATACAATGTCCCACATTGTAACTATAGACTGATATCCTAGATTTGTGACCATAGAACATGATCACCTGCAAAGGTCATACCATTCTTAATTAATTTCCAATCCCATGATAACAATTGAATGGGGATATTTAGAATGCTAATATCTGAACTTCTAGGCTTTACTATCTAGGTCCTCAACCTTAATTTCTCAAGTGTTTAATTAACATTCTTGGATATTTTATCGTACACATAACATAGATCAATACATGAAATGATAAAATAATGCCTCATAATTTTATTAATCCAAAATAAGAGGTACATACAATTCTATGGAACTAGGGCTTACATTAATAATCTCCCACTACCCCTAGTCCTAATCAGACATAACCGCAACACCAAAAGACCTAACATGATGTTCATGGTTTGGACCTATCAACTGCTTGGTTAGAGGATCTTCCATATTGTCTTCACTCAAAAGCTTGATCATTTTTATATCTCCTTTATTGATGATATCTCAAATAAGATGGAATTTTTTGAGTATGTGTTTGGATCGATGGTGATTTCTTAGCTGTTTAACATGTATGATAGCCCCATAATTATTACACAAATTTTCCAAAGGTCTTATGATTAGTGGGACAACTCCTAATGCTGTAATGAACTTTTTAATCCAAACAACTTCTTTAGCTGCCTCAGACACTGCTATATACTCATCTTTTATTGTAAAATCTACCGCTATACTCTGTTTAAAACTTCTCTAAGTGCCAACTCCTCTTTTGAAAATGAATATACATCCAAACTACACAATTGAATCATCCTTTTCTATAAAGGTTTGAACATCAATGTATTTTGTAACACTAAGCTCATATTGACCTCTATACAATACGAACAAATATTTAGTCCTTCTTAAGTACTTAAGAATTATCTTAACAGCAACAAGTAAACCTCTCTAGGGTCTTATTGGAACCTATTGGTTATACTTAGTGCATGAGCAAACTCTAACCTAGTACATTGCATAACATACATAATAGATCATATAGAAGATGTATATGAGACTCTATTCATATGTTCTCTTCCTGTCTAAAGGATGGGTAGTCTTTGTTAGAGGGAACAATCCCTTGTTGTATGAGCAAAAATCTATTTTTTATGATAAAAAACCCTCAGGTTGTTTTATGTAAACATCCTTGAGAAGGTTGTCATTCAAAAAAGTCTTTTTGACATCCATCTACCATATGTCATGGTTTAAATATGTAGTTATAGATAACAGAATCTTAATGAATTTGTGCCTAACTACTAGTGAAAATATTTCATCATAGTCAATATCATGAAAATGCTTGAAACCTTTTGCCACTAGTTTACCTTTGAATATTCCTCTCGCTTTCTTTTAGAAGATCCACTTGAATTCAATTACCTTAGCACCTTCAAGTGGATTAATCAAGTCCCAAACTTGATTATCGTACATTGATTGCATTTTATATTTCATAGCCTCTTGCCATTTTTCCAGATTTGGACTCTCTTTAGCCTCTTGTGTGACTTAAGGGCCTGAATTACAGTGAACACGACCCTTTTTGAATTAGCACACCGGGCATGTTAGCACTATTGAACCCCATTTCTTTTATAAATTGCTACAAACATATTAGCAAATCTATCTCAAATCAAAACATATATAAATTATCGAATAAAGAATAATTTTAATAAAGAAACTGTTCATAAACTATAAATATATGAACTAGTCTCTTCGTAAATATCACATTTAAATTTATAAGATATTTTTCAATTAAAATCAAATTTAAATGCGATATATAAGGGGAAATTTAGCTAAGATGTGTGTGTAATACACGACTATGGTATGAAAAATACCCTCATATTATGTGCGTATCATTCAAAACACATATGAGTCTGTGAGATCCAATGGTCCATTAGTTCTCTCACCTTTCTTAGTGAAAGGATTCTTAGTCATTTTATTATGAATGCTCGATTTTCTTGTGTTTTTTTATTGAACAATCAAAAGTCCCAAGAACTCCATCTTTGTGAAGTCTTTGTAAGAGTTTCTCACTTGCATGTCCCAAACGACAATGCCAAAAGTAAGAAAGATTCAATTCATTAGACTTAAACTTCTTTGTATCCACATTTTATACGGGTTCATGAATTGACAAGTCTAGGACATATAAATCCTTATTTACAAATGCACTTCCATAATACACATTGTATTGACAAATGTTGGCATTGCTATTCTCAATAACAAAAGTAAATATATCATTATCCAAGGATGAATCTAAAATAGTGTTCCTACTCATATTAGGCACATAGATGTAGTGCTTTAACTTTATCTATATCCCTAAAAGTATACATAAAGTATAGTCTCTAATCTCTATAGTGGCAAATCGAGCTCCATTTTCGACTCAAAGATCAACCTCATCATTTGAAAGCAAGCTCCTATTTCAAATCCTTTCACATTATAATAAATATGAGACCCAAATCCAGTATCCAATACCCATGATGTTAGAATAAAGAGATTTATTTCAATAATGTAAATCTCTAAATAATATATGTTCTTACAACATCCTTCCTCCCTCCCAATAACATTAGACAATTTCTCTTCTACTGCCTTCTCTTTTGGCAAAGGTGGAAGATGTCCTAAGGAATGAGCTAAAAAACCGTCCTAAGTTTTGTTGAGGTAAAATCTACAACATTGGCTTATGGACTTTCTTGGTTTTTCTTTCCCTGCCCTTTCATGAAGTGGATTGGAAAACCTCCCTAGGCTTTTCTTGAGGTACCACATTAAAATTATGCTTTAGGTTCATTTCAGCCTTTCCTTTCATACGCTTCATTTTATCCTTTTCAAGGATAGAGTGCGGGGATAATTCAAAGTTAAATGAGTTATTACTCATTTTTACTCAAAAATATTTTAAAGGTTAGTTATGAGGTCTCAATAAAAACACCCACTAAACAATGAATTAATAACACCTTAAGTAATTTGCTTGTTAGTGATTTAATAGTGGGACCAAAATCCACTTTTTGCTTCGTCAAAATAATATGCTACTTAGGTAGTAATCCTTCCATTGATTTCCTCAAAATGACTCTTAGTTTCTAATGGGACTAGAATTTTCATATTAAGGCACTTTCTATTAATTGACTAGGGCTAACACATCGTCATATACTCATGCTAAGTCCAAACTTACATTTCACGTGTAACTATGACCCTAATCTACCCCACTCTCATATGGCAGCATAAAAATCGATCTTAGCCTTGCCTTACAAAGAAAATCTAATGTACTCAGCTTTGGCATGACCCACGCTTTAATGTTTGATGAATTGACAGGTTATTAAATTAGAGAGGCAATTTCCTTGACTTACTATTTTAGGGATTAATTTTTTTAAATTACATCGTAGCATGGAAAATTTTTCATTCATTGCATTCATTCGATATATCTAGCATGTATATTCTAAGTATGTAAAAGCAAACTTGCAACTCATGGGTCAATAATCCTAAACTAGATCCTTTGCAATTACATAGTATATTCTTTGCATTTTAAGTCCACCTCTAAATGGACTCTGTTAGTGTAAGCCCTAGCCCAATGCATTTCTTGTAACTTTTATTATTGAGTAATAAAATTATGAGGCATTATTTTATCATATGATGTATTGACCTGTAGTATATTGTTTGATAAAATATCCAAGAATGTTAATTAACCACTTGAGGTATCAAGGTTGAGGACCTTGATAGTA
>CANYCX011558965.1:0-10737 GCA_948193385.1 Breynia disticha f. nivosa | reverse complement strand
AATCATATTTTTATGATAAGTGCCAGGCACTTAAAATGATATGATGTATAACGTGATGAATTAAATAAGTTAATGAAGATGACATGCAGTACTACTTGAAATTATACAAGAAATTATACAAGCAATCAACGTTTTGTTGTATTGTAAGCACAACATTTGCTAAAAGATTTTTTATTTTATTTTATTCATCAAATAAACTAAGTGTCGCGCATACTAAACCCGATAATCTCGCAACATATACTCCTAGTTCATAACTTGACATCTATCTTGTTTAGTTCAATAGAAGATTGCAGTTGCTACTGTATCAACTATAGATTAGGCCTTAGAAGTTTTAGAGATTCAATGGCCTGTTAGTTTCCTATTATTTCTTTCTAACTATTTTCTCCGTTTTAAAATAAGTGTAATTTTAACACTAAAATTTTATTTTAAAATAAGTGTAGTTATGCATCTTTGTCTTATTTCTTTCATAAAATGCCCTTACTGAAGTTTTAGTTATAGTTATTCATTAACTTTGTTTCTGTTTCTCTCAAAATCAAACATGGACAATATAATCATTTTTTAATTTATTAAAAACATTCTTTAATCTACGTGTTTATTCCTAAAATTACACTTATTTTGAAACGGATAGAGTAATATATTTGTAGAGAATGTGAAAATGAGCATCATTTGATGAAATGTGGAATGAATTCATGTGCTAAATGCAAGTATTAGCTTTCATGTGCTAAATGCAAGCAAAAGAGAGTCAATTTTTTGCAGTTCCAATGCTACAATTTGTAATTCATTTCTACCAAAAGTCATGCAATAACTTGGCAATACCTTTTAATATTGCTTCACTCCACAATTCTAATTTTAATCAAATAAAATGGAAAGAGTTCATACCACTTTAGCTTACCACAACAATATAAGTGTTTTTCTTACATAAGTGACTTAAAAGGAAGTTCACTCTAAGAAACAAGACAAAGAGTTAATGTCTTCGTTGAGATTCGTCAATTAGTCAGAACTGACGGATGAGCCAACCGAAAAGGACAACTCATTGGTATTAACCTATGAAGAGATGTGGATCTCATAACAATATGTGTTTATATTTTTTTTAAGTCATGTTAATTAAAGCTATAGTTCTTATTAGGATTAGGATTAGGATTAAAGTTGGACTACTTTTACTGTTATGAAGGCCTCAAGGTATATAATAACAAAATTTTCTCTCCCCTTTATGATCAAACAATTCCAAGTTGGGTACGATTGTATGTGTGATAACATCTATTATACCAGGAATCTTAATGAACCCAGTTATTGAAATTGCCACGATACTCTTTTTTAGTTTCTAGAATTTATTTCTTAGTTAAAGTCTTTTGACTATTTGTTTGTTTTGGGTGTTCTATCAAACCCTAATTGAAGGTACCTCGATTAATTCTGAATATTTTTCTTAAACACAAAAAAGAGAAGAAAGAAAATGGGAGGGGGCTTTTAGCTCCCTAGTCAAAAAACATTACCAGCAAACAGAAAGCTGTTGAATCCATGAAGAATTATTTTTCACTTTACCTTTTTTCTTCTGTCAAAAACACAAAAAGAAGAGCTCTCTCCTATTCCCTAATATTCATATTTCCATATTCAAACAGATTCCCTCTAAAAAAACACTTGTGGGATCCATTTTCATCACAACAATTCCCCATCATACCTCATTTTGGCCAACCAAAAAGAGAATATTGTAGGTATGCTTTTTCCACCCACCTTAAAAGCATCACTTAATATAAGACCATCATAATGGAACTTCTTAAATAAGAATAAAATTCCAAAAACGATGAAAACAAAGTTCAATTACATAACACAGTTGAATTTTATGCAATGTTAACAACGGTAAACATTTCGTTATCCAATTCATAACTCTATCTTACTATGTTGTAACATGTTGTCACAGAATCCTGTTGTCACCGAAAATTTTCCGACTGTATGAGTATTTTGCTTAATGTTTGTTAGTCTTCTTGTCTGTACTTTTCTTTGAAAGAGTAATGTTTGATCTTCTAATTAGGTTTGGTTTCTTACCTCTTGGTTCAGTCATTCCAACTTGCTCCCACCATTTCTTTTGACCAAATCTTGATTCTGTTTAACTGATTTACAAGCAACTTTCGATTGTCTGTTCATATTTAGCATCACACAGAATAACATGAGCTCTTTTGACTTGTGTTTTCAGCTACCTATACCTCTACCTACACGTCTATTGAGACTACTTGCTGGTTACACGTCTAGAAGAACACTTCTTTCCGCTCATAGTGGTATTGCGGTACAAGACTCCTCTATGAGTTAGTTTTCTTACAGGCCCTGCTAGATACTTCGGTGTCTGGATGAATCTCTTGCTAGGTATTCGCTCCCTGACTGGGTTCTTTGGGGTTTGAACTCCTCTTGTCGTCTTTTTTGTCACAAAAAAAAAGTCTATTGAGACTATTATATCACTAAGTTCCACCTAATTAAAAATTATGATCAAACTAATTTATATATCAGTTTTCTTCACAGCTATATAATAGAAAATAGATCGTGAATTATTTCTTTATTAACTGTAACATTCGTCCTTTGTTAGCATACGTCAAAGTAAGCTCAGCTGGCAAGTGGGGATCCCAGGATTTCTCTCGGACTATCGTATCCGAGTTCGAGTCCTGCCCTCGCTTGTTGGTGGGAGTAAAATCCCCAGTGCCCTCTTGGTGGTTACACGTCCGGAAGGAGATCCCTTACCGCTCAGTGTGGTTTCGCGGCGCCAGGCCGCCCGCTGAGTTGGCCTTCCTGCAGGCCCTGCTGGCAGCTCCGGCTGCTGGGTGGATCCCCTGCTATGCATTCGCTCCCTGACCGGGTTCTTTGGGGTTTGAGCTCCCCTTGTACCCATTTTTTTAGACAAAAAAAAAATACGTCAAAGTAAGCTCACCGAAACCGAGCTGATAAATTAGGTAATTTGTCGAGCATGGCATGTGCATGGCTCTTGACCTCATGAGACGTTATGATGTTAAGCCAATTAGTTGCTTAGTCCTTAATTTCAGATTAGTCGGAAACAAAGGTGGCCGGAGTGCGACGATTATGTATATTCTTATAATTCTATTTTTTTGTCGCATATATTGTAACACCGCTTAGGGTCTACGAGGTTATGGGTGCCTTCGGCATACATGGATCACTAACCGATCATAGAACCATATTCAATAAGTGGAATGCATGAACTGTCCATTCAAGCTGAAGAGTAAAGATCAAAAAAAGAATCACTCCTTTTTAAAATCAGCATTTTTAAGACCAAAGAAAGACTAGCTTGATCCTCCAGCACTACAAGAATTATTATCATTTATTTTTTAAACTAGGGATTTCTATATTGACAAATACGAGTCCAAGCTTTTACCTTTATTTATTTTCATATTCTTAACCATCTTCCTTTTCCCCACTCATCATGTCATGTTCTTATATCACCAATAAATTCCCTTGCAACATTACCAACTGCCCTCTTCTTTGTTCACACTACTTTCTCCATCTTCTCTCTCTCTCCCTCTCCCTCCCTCCCTCTCTAGTGTTTTTCTCTCCCACTGGTTTCTCTAATACTTTCTTGTTCACTTGAACGAGCATTTTGGCTTCAAATGTCACGTAAAGCAAGAAAACGTGTAGACCTCAGTCCTGATGTCGACGACAAGCCAACAGTATTTCTCAAGCATGGAAGTGGAACCAGAGCAGCTGGGAACAGAATACGAGTTGCTGGATTTTTCTGTTTTCGGCTTTCCAGAAGCTCAAAATACTCACCACCAAGATTATTTAGTCGTCTTGGAGCTAAGGTAGCGGGCATTCTACGTCGGGTTTCGATGAGGAAGTCTTCGCGGAAGGTTTCTTCTTCCAGTACTCTGACAAGATCAAGATCACTAGCTGATGCAATAGACTCGCAGCGAGCTGAAGCTATCGAAGACTGCATCGAATTCCTTAATTCTTCATCCTCTTATCTGGAAAGATCAAACTCAGTTTCTGCAAATTCTTGTTAGAACTCAAATGTACATGAAAGAAGAAAAGTTCATCATTCTTCTATGTTCAAAGGATTCCTAAAGAAAAACTGGTCAAGCCAGTCGAAAAGAAAAAAAAATACTGTAATTACAGTAATTACTTCAAATAGCAGTAGACATTTCTGTGTTTATTTCCTTAAATTAGCCGAAGCATTTTGTCCAAACTGTGCAAGTACCAGAGACAACAACATGTTCATTAATATTTTCACTGATATAAATCGAAAAAAAACATGCAACCTCGGATGCTGACACTGTTCCTCACAACACGATTCAAATTTACCTTAAAAGTTAACCTTCACCTAACGTAAGATCAAATGTTTCTGAAGCTAAACATAGGACAAAATTTCAGCTGTGATAATTCAAGACAATACAACTATGTGACAGAGACAATTTCAAGAGTGGGGCAACCCTTGAAGGTAACAAGTGAGGGTGGAGTCGTTATCATGTCTCCAATGGAGAATTCTTGGAATACCAGGTGCGTGATTCTCGCTTTATTTCATTGTTCTGCTTCCAATAATGTCGCACAAGTTGCTAGAGAATCAATAACGTTAGGTACAGAAGTCTTAAAGACTTAAAAAGAAAGAACACACACTTCCCAAGTGCAGGAATTGTTTTGTATAGATATTGCGTTAGTCTGTAAGAACAATATTGGAAATATTGATCATGAATCCAATGAGAGATTTTCAAGCTCTCGAATGCCTTGACTAGAAGCTTTTTTCATTTCAAGTGCTCTCTTATAAGGAGGAGCGATCGGAGGTTGCACAGGATCCAAGCTCTTATAATAGCCGTCGGCAACTTTTGGCAGAGGATATGATCGATCAGAGTCGTATCCAGTAAGGTCCCCGCAAGCTAGAAATGGGATATACACCTTATTTGGCCCTTCCAACCATCCACTACTTGAATCTGTCATTGAACAATCACAAAGTAGAAGACGAAAGAAATGAAATGATACTTCCAACAATTTTCCAATAGATAAATGGAACAGTGCCCAAGCAAAGGTGATTTGAAAAAACTGATGTAACAATCTCTATACTGCATGTAAACACCACGTTGTGATAATTTAGACAAGAAGCATCTTTCTTCTCAAAGGAGAAAACGAGCAAAAAAAAAAAAAAGAACAGGTTTTGGAAATGACAAATCATTTGTAATTTCAGGAGCCAGTGGAAACATTTCATAACCAAAAGTTATGAAGCGACCAAAAAGCAGAGTGTGACAGCCGCACTTCTCATGCAAAACCATCAAACATAGTAAGACTCCCTTTTGCATGGACTAATTAAAATTCCTCTGTTTGGATATATGTAACTTCTTAATTTAGCTCACATAATGTTCAATATGATTGCAATAAAATTCAGTTAGCAAGCTACACTCAACAGATAGTGACATAGCAGGAGCAACAAAAAAGCAGAGAACAAGAGCATGCACTTCTTTGCGGCTATGACCTTTCCAAGATGAAAAGAAAAAATTCAAGACAATTCCACTCACACAATTAAAGAAATAACTCCTTAGTGGATAATATACCAAATTATAATGCTTACAAGGAAAAAGACAAGGTTCTCAAAGTACCTAGATCATCTGCACCTGAGGGGCTTCCAACCTTTTCTAAGAGACGGTGTAAATCTTTTGGATCAAATCCCTCAGGAGGAGAATAATTCTCACAAACTGCAAATGCCTCTGCAAAGGAAATAATGTTATATTAGCTCCAAGAGTAACACAAATAAGCATTCAGTTTCGGACGAGGTGTGTTACTAATATTACAAATCAAACTCATGACCATAATTACCTGGTCAGCTATCTGTTACTCCTATTTCTATAGAACTCCACGTTTCAGAAAAAAAACAAGAACGTAAAGTATTCTTCTTACCTATGCTGGAATTACGGCTACTTTTTGGTTTTGCAAATGTCACCACAGGGAAAAATAATTTAAGCTGCAGAAAGAACAAAAAAGCAAATGCATAAATGCTATATATACATAAATATATATTAGTTAAAGCAGTTTGTGCTGTAAGTACAATGGTTCTTAATCACTTGCAAACTCATATTGTAGTCCAGCAGTAAAACAGATGATGAAATTAGGGGAGAAAATTTAACTAAAACAGTACTTTTAGTCGTTTCCATTTCAAATAAATTTACAGTCCAACTTTAGGTACAGCAAGAAAATTCAAATTTTTGAATTTTATAGTCAGTTATATTCCAAAGAAATAGCTTCCATGACACAGAAAATGCATACCATTTTCAGAGATTGGCTAACTAAGACCTACCAAATATTTGTTCTCCTCCAAAACTCAAGAAGTGTCATATTACAAACTTCTCTCAAGGGTCAAGGAAAGACCAAAGAAAAGGAATTTCTCAAATATCACTGGCTTAATTTTGAGTCCTGAAAACTAATTTACCTGACAATAGAGAAGACTAGTATCTTTGCCACGAAATATCTTTGCAATAAATTTTCCACCATCTCTAAGAATATGTGTAACAATGGTCAAACCCTGCAAGAATGGGGGTAACATAGTACTAATAATCCAATTGCATTAGAGAAAATAGAAATATCCATACACCATATAATGAGGGGATGAAAAAGAGAAGCGACTTTTAATGGACTTCGCATATAGCAGGAACTAAATTCAATATTAATTGCAATCCCCATTGTAGTATGGCAGCGAAAAATGCATTTAGAGTAAGCGCAACAGTGCCTGACCCAGCATACAACTTAATATAAATTTATCTAAAAAATTCAATCTAGACCATTGTTCTCATATGAGTCTAACAGTAATATTATCCTCTAATATATATATTTTTTTAAAAAGTCTCTAAAGACTAGTTTCCAAAAAATATGTATTTTTTAAAATAAATGGCACAAAGGCTATTTTTTGCTATATATAGGGACATTTGGTATCATTTTTTGCACACTTCTTATATTCTCTCAATTTGTAAACACACATCTCCCTATTAAGGGGATTGTAATGATTAAGTATATCCATTCTTATTTTAATTAAGAGGACTTGTTTTGTTGTTAATATTTAATATTAATTAAATCTAATATGTATTTAATTAATGCAATATTTGTGTTTCAACTTAATATAATTTATCTTTTTAATTATTTAATTTTAATAATTATTTTTAAAATAAATTGTTAAGTTCAATAAAATTTTATAAAGTCTTAAACTATGCGTTAGATAAAAATAAAGGGAACATAAATAAAATTCTATTAGTGAAAAAATGAGACGACCTAAGGAAGGGTCGACCGAGTATTAGGCCTAGAGTGGGCTGCTGCAGACGCCAGTTTGAAGCATGATGGTATATTATAATCCAACTTAGTATGGGATAAATTGGGGTTGTGATTCCACATCGACTAAGTATGAGATTAGTTGGTGGTTTATAACCTATTAGACACCTTCCCTTGCAAGATGGTTTTTAAAGGTGAGTGCTACCTAGTAGATTTGTAACAAATAATATCAGAGTTGTCATAACGTGGAACAGGCCCACGTTACGGAGGAAGCAACCTAAGGAAAGAGTGACCTAGGATAAGGCTTAAAGTGGGCCGCTGTGGACGTCGGGTTAGAAAGCATTGTGGTATGTTAGAGTTCAATTTAGTATAGGGTAAGTTGGGGTTGTGATCCACATCAACCAAGTATGAGATTGGTGATGAATTATAACTCATTAGACTATAAGTTGGGGTTGTGATCCCACATTATCCAAGTATGAGATTGGTGATGAATTATCACTCATTAGGTTATAAGTTGGGGTTGTGATCCGACATCAAGTATGAGATTGGTTGGTGATTTATAACCATTAGGCATCCTTTCCATACAAGCCGAATTTTAAGGGTGAGTTCTACCTAGAGTTCATCATCTTCAGTATGCTCTCCATTGAATATCTAAAATATGTAAAAGTTCATCATCTTCAATATGCTCTCCACTGAATATCTAAAATATGCAATCTCTAATTAAGTGTCAATTCTATAGAATTAATACTGAGCAGTAAAGGATATAAAATCTTACAGCCAGTATAAGCTGAGACTGAACGAATTCATCCATGTCATGCAGACCCGTAACTATAAATCGGCACAAAACAAAAAGCTTTCATGAGCACAAGTATCTAAAACAATGTATCGACTAAGAATTAAGGTAATTATCCAACTGAAATAAAGACATATATGTGAGTTCCATTTACCATCAGGAGCACCATCACACACAACAAGGTCAGCTTTGCAACCATCAAAATGTCTAATGACCTGTAAAGAAAAGCAATATGATCTGATAACTTTCTTTTAAAGAAGCAACAAAGCTAACTTATCTATAAACATTGTGCATTTATGCAGAATAAATAAACTGCAGATTTTAAATACACTCACTATATCAGCCGTTCGAGCATTAGTAATATCACCTTGTACTTGAATAACTCCTTCAATTGGAGCCATGGGTTGCAAGTCAATGGCTACAATCAGAGGTAGATCAGTGTTCCTGCAAAGAGTTCAGCAGAAAGTTATCATCTCCGTCTTACTGACATAAAATTGTGGTATCAAGAGAAACCATAACCCGAATACTAATACACAAGATGTCAATGTTTAATTATGACAAGTTGATAGAATTGGCGGACCAGATAAAAGAATTCAACACATAATGACAATCTGAGCAATATTGTAAAAGATCGCCTGATTTTATTATTTGTTACTGGACCATTTCCTGTGTTTTTTTTTTGTTATTGGCATGCAATGATTAATGCAATAATTTTTAACAGAAATTTTTGGAATTAATGCTCGGGAAAATGGGAAATCTATTTTTTCTGTTCACATATTTGCATACATGTGTGCCCATTTAAAGACAACTGTAAAGTTACCCTGAAGCAGATGAAAGCTTTGCTGGCAGATATAATTTGCGACTCAAAACCTGCAAAATAAGACCTTAAGAATTAAATGGATTAGACAAACAAATTAAACAGTATCTCCATTGGCAAGCGTATGAATTATAACGTAACATTCATTCATCACTTGCCTCCAACTTCTTAAAGTTCAGAGAAAGTTTCAAATTCAGATGTACAATGAACACTATAAGGAAACAAAAAAAAAGCATCAACTACAATAAACTACTCAACAGTCAAAGATAGACAAAATAATACGTATAACTGCAGAACATCAACAATAAACAATTCAAGTCGAAAAAGACAAGTACATACCTGACTCCAGCTACCAGGAGCAGCACATAAATCTACCACACGCTTCACTCCTTCAAATTGAAAATGATCAAACATAAATTAGTATAATCCCATATTGTAGCATGATCATTCTTGCCAAGTTAAACAAATTGGAGCTACATTTGAGAAATAAAAAGAAACACAGAACGCACCCTCAAATATATTGAACTCCTCGTCAATTTGAAGAAGCTTAAACGCACTTCTCGCACGCCAACCTTCTTCTTTCGCTTTTCTATAATAAATATCCTATAAAACAACCATCTCACAATCACCACCCTAACAAGTATAATAGACCAACCTTCACAAGAATCTTAGGAGTCACGACATACCCTTTTATCCCTCGAAGCCTTTCCCATTTTCCCCTAAAACCTCCTGCACCAAAAAGCTCCAAGAAATAAAGTAAACGGACAATCCAATGCAAACAATTTATCAAAACATCACCAACTATAAGTCTAAAAACCAAACATGAACTAAAAGCTTAAACTAAAACAATCAAATTTAGAGCACAATACGAATATCCCAATAAAACTTAACCTTATTTGATATAAGAAAAAAGAAAAACCATTGCATAATTAATAACCAAGTTCACTTAGTAATTTCATCGAACAGTTCGTGTTGTCAAACTAAAACATGTATTAAGTAGAAAGATTACGGTGATTTACCTTTGTTTAGTGTGACTTTTCAAGCTTATGATGTTTATAAGACAGATAGAGAGAGAGAAGTCAGGTCGGCTGGGATTAACCGAACCTTTTCTACTTTGGGTTCTCGTTGTTTTTCTATACTTGACCTTTTTTTTCCAGTATCAAATTATTAACTTTGTTTTCCAGTCAAATTATATAGGGCCGATTTCATTTCTCCCCTCATTTACTTTTTTAATTACACAATTCTGAAGTTTTCAAAGTGTTTGTAAAATTACATTTCTTTTTACATATCATACCATTTAGTATTACTTTTTTTCTATTAATTATGTAATCATCACCCAGTGGGTCGAGGATACCGGGGTTTGACAAAAAAAAAATTATGTAATCATCAAGTATTTAGTTTGATATATATCTGACATTTCTTTTGGACCAATTTTATGTATATCTTGATTGTATTTTTAATTATAAACTAATTAAAAATTATTATTTTTACTATATCTTTTTGGGTTGATTACGAATATATATTCATTTTCTTTTTTTATTTGCAAACCAACGAAAAATTAAAACTTTTCTTATTATAGCTTATTTAATTACATTCCATACCTTATATACACTCATTTTCTCTACACTATAATGTTTCTTTCTTTTTCTATATGACCTGGATTTCTCTTCTTTAGTTTTGTTTTACGTTTTTAATAATATATATATCAATAAATTATAATTTATGCTCAAATTAAGCACAATTAAAAACTGTTTTTTATGATAGAAAACACATAAAATCTAAAATCAACTATTAGTTTAAAGATTGAATAATTAGAGAACACTTTTTTATTTATATATTTGTGGTTTATAAACAAGGTTTAATATATAGTTATTAAATTTTTTTCTTAAGTATA